>JBBYHK010476456.1:0-18802 GCA_038382065.1 Adansonia grandidieri | reverse complement strand
CATTAATTTCTGTTAGTTTGTATATTTCTAAATTGTGTGATGGAATTTTCCTTTGCAAATATACTGTAACAATTTATAACAAAATAGTCATCATGAACCCTGTCACAAAATTTTTTTGTCTATCAAAAAAATTAGTAGAAAAATAATCAAATTAAATAAAACTGACACAACTCTTTCACTGCATATCATCACTATTCATTATTTTCGTAATTGTGATAGATGTTTTCTCAAAAATTTATATAATTATGAATAATATAGATTTTATGATGAAATATTAATTTTATTATTTTTATCATAAATTTATAATTAATTTTTATTACAGGAAATAAATTTCATTTAAAGATAATTTTTGTCATAACTTCATCACTATTAAATTATATGATGAAAATATTTTTTATTACAGTTAAGATATTTTTTTGGTACTGAGAGGATGGTTTGGCTTCTTAGGTGCAATGTGAGGAACAGGCGAACTGTCCTGGAGAGCTGAGATTCCTCACATAAGTGATAGGATCTTTGTTGCACTTAAGGCGTCGTCAAGCAATGTGATCGCTCTCAGTTCATTATATGTTCATTCAATGTTATACCACAAGATCTCCTTAATTCAATAGACGAATCCATCTATTTGACCTTTTGTTGACTTTTGCGAATCTTGGTCTTGGTACGCCTTGTTTTATGGGCTCAACAAAGATGCAATAGTCTTACTCATTTTGAGGCCTCAATTATTACCTCACATTATATTTATTTTAATATAATAATAATGGCATGACCTAAGAGTTATATCTCTTTTAAAGCTAATATCGCAACTCCTCCCTTGGATTCCTCGTACAATACATACAAATAAGATTGCCAGTAAAATATACTTTGATTTGGTTGAGGATTTAATTTAATTAATTTATATAATTATAATAATATTTAATAAATTTAAAATTTAAATTTAATATTTTATAATTTTTATTTTTTATTACAATTTTTTTATCTCCTTATATATATATATATATATATATATATATATATAAAAGGTATACTGTGGTCCGTGGCTCCAGAGGTAGCGAGTCTTCAAAGTAACGACACCGTGGCTGTACCGATAAACAATGGGCTTGCCGACAAACAATGTGCTTGCTTCCTTGAATTGCCCAAGTACAACATCTCTATCTACATATCTACACATACCTATAACTATCCTGTCAGTGTTACTTTAGTTGAAGAGACAGCAGGAGAGAAGATGCTACAGTAATTTACTGATCCCAAAGGCTCTAGGGAATTACAGAACAATGGAAAACAAAATATTTACCACATATTCTCCTTACAAAATATAATTATTTTTCAGGAAGTAAGAAGTTTTTTCATCGAACCTTTTAAAGAAAACATTTTCAAAAATAACAAAATGAATCAATAAATTAAGTATATTCACAATGAACTATTGTTACTATAAATAATTAACTTTCAAAAAATAAAAAATTTAATAGTTAAGAAAGAGAAATTTTTTTTAAAAGAACTATAAAATGAACCAATGAATAAAAAATACTTACAATCTACTATCATTACAATAAATAAATTAATTATTAATAAAAGATAAAAAGATTTTTACTTAAAAGAAGTATTCTGCAATTTTTTTTATTCTTACAAGATGCATCTAGGAAAGAAAAAGACCAAAGCTGTGGGTTCCCACAACTAGAGAAAGTTAAATTTGATTAATAAAAAAATTTATTTAAGTTTCATTTTCGATTAATTTGCCACTTGCTTTAAAATTTTAAAATTAATAATTTTAATCTTTTAATTTAAAATTGGTTAGTAAGAAATTTTTTATTTACGAGAAAAATATAATTTACAGTTATTTAATATTTATATTAAAAAATATAATCACTTTAATATATCAATATATATTAAAGCATAAATATAAATAAATAAATAAATAAATAAATTATTATTTAATATAATTAAATTAGAAAAAAAATCCTAGCGAAGTGAGAAAAAAATCCTAGTTTATTCTATTAATAAAGTGGTTAACTTATCATCCAGTCAAATGATATCAGATTAAGAATTCATTCATTATTTCTTATTCATTATTTTTCATGAAAATTTTAACAAATATTTATAAGTATGGTCTTTATGATTTATAAATGGGCCTTATACATGTGATTATGCTGATGGGTGTATTGAGAAAATAATGAATAAAAATAATAAAGGGGAGTTCAACTCAATGATATCTAAATCAATTAGTGAAATTATAGTAAATTTATAAAATAAAAGATACAAAATATCATTTAATATGAAATTTTAAATACTTTTAATTAATTTTATTTTTAAAAATATTCACAACTAAAAAACTATCAGCTACTTTCATGATTAGTAACTTCTTTTCTTTTCTTTTTTTTTTTTTTAATTTTTTATTTTCTTTTATCATTCATAATGTGTCAAAATTTAGTTAATACTTAATATTCTCTCCTAGTATTTTTGAAAAGAAAGATAAAAACCAATTTTCTCTTTAAAGTAATGCATGGAAGATTCCAATATTATTTGGGGATAGGAAAATGGAAAGTGAAGACGGGGCCCAATTAAAATTTTGAGCACCATCGAAAGGAAAAAAAAAATTCAACAAAACAATTTTTTTTTAGGAAATAGGAATTAAAACATAATTCATTATAAACTTTTTGAAATCTTAATTTTAACTTTAATTATAAAATTCATTTTACCATCTCAAACATATAAAAAAATACAATAAAATGATTTTAAAACACAAGATATGTGGGTAAACAAGTGGGAAAGGGAAAAAAAGAATGATGGTGGCAATTGGCACTAATGAGATTTGCATTACAACATTATAATACTAATTTTAATATTGTTAGTGATTGAAACATTATTATATCTTATATGTAAGCATGATAAAGGATCTTTTATACATATTTGAATTTATCATTTGTATAGCATCTTGATTTAAGGCAGTGGGATGATTTTGCTCTTCGGATTGTTTTCTAACTTCTCATTTATATTACATGCAAGCGATCTCCATTTATTTGTCAAAAATCTGGTTTGAAGGTTGGGTTCATCGTTGAGAAAATATTCTATTTTTTGTTCAGTGTAAAACAGTTCTGTACTGAGGAATCAAGACCTCTAGCTAAACCGGAGCAAACTGAAGCTTGTGGTGTGTATAAAGTTTGCAGTTGCAGGCATTGTGGGGAGAAAGCTAATTGGAAAGATTGTTTAGTTTGTCATTCATATGAAGAAATGCACTATGTTGCCTGTATTGCGCCCAAAGTGAAGGAGATTCCTCTGAAAGTTGGTAATTTCTTTTTCCAGCTGCACTACTAATAGAATAGGATCCCAGCATGAGAACTGTGTGATATGTGAGAGAATGAATGCCCTCGGACTCTCAACAATAAGTTGCTGATGAAAATTATAGATGTAAATTGTGAATCATTATTGAATTGGAAGAAATCCAACCATAGAGTTGACAATGGGCTTTAGTTACCACCAGGGAGCAAAGTCCCATTTGTTTGTAAAATTTATAGAAGTGATGTTTAAAAAGGTGAGAAGTTAAATGAGTCGAGAGCATCGATCCATACTGCCCTAATAAATTTTACTACCATTTTAGGTGCCTGCGATGCAGTTAAAATCATATTCTTGCCACTGCCTACGAGAGTTGGATTATGTATTTGACATATATATATATTTAATTTTTTTTTTAATTTTTTTTTATATATTTAAAAAGTCTTTGAAAAGTTATATTACTATACCCTGTTGAGCTTTTCTTTCTTTGTCCCTCCCATGTGAATCATCTTTTAGCCTACTAAAGGCCCAGTTTTAGGCTATTATGTTGTCTCATTTAAATGAAACAAAAGAGAGCAACGACACTACAGCATCTTCACTTTTAGGCAAAAAATGGTCGGACAAAAAGGAAGACGAGGGAGATAAGAGTGAGCTGTTTTATTAAACCTTGAACAGTTTTCATTAAGGTCTCAATCGGAGAGTCATTTGTGATTCGATCGAACTAAAATTTTGGCAATAGCTAGGAGACTTATAGATCTTCATTTGGAACTGTCTGATTTTTTGCTGAAGCACTGTAGCTTTTGAATCTACTGTATGAACAATACCTTTTTTTTTTATATATATATTTCTCAACTTTTCTCTTTATTTTTGATGATCACTTATGAATGGCTAGAAGTAGAGTTACGTACTCATTGTACTAGCTAAAAATTGTGACCTTGTAGCCAACATTTTCGTTTAGTGAAGATTTTTGAGTGGATTTCGTGCCCCATGGTTTTTATCCTTTATTTTAAAGGGTTTTCCACGTAAAAGTATTGTGTCTCGTATGATTATTATTTTTTGCTTGCTTTAGGCCCGATTATGTGTTGTTGGATATTATTATTGAGCTATTGTGCTATTTCGATTATTTTTGAGCTTGTTAGTAGCGAAAAAACCACTAATTGAGCTTTCACGATTTTTTTCGGTAAGTCCGATTTTGTCCTATCATAGTGGTATCAGAGCTAGAATATTGTGTTTAGTAGTTATAGAGATTAACACTAGTAAAATGATTAAGTTAAATGGCCCAAATTATCAATTATGGCAGAATAAAATGAAAAACTTGTTGTTTGTTAAGGCTTTACACTTTCCTAATTTTGCTATTCAAAAACTTGAGTCTAAGAGTGGTGAGGAATAGGCATTTGAGCATCAATAGGTGTGTAGTTTTATTTGGCAATTTGTCGAGGAGAATGTTTACAATCACATTGATCAAGAGATACATGCACCACTTTATGGGATAAACTTGAGAATTTGTATGCTTCAAAGTCAGGCAATAACAAGTTATTCTTTCATAAGAAAATGATGCAGCTAAAGTATACTGAAGGAATATCTATGGCTGATCAGTTGAGTGAGTTTCAAAGTATTGTGATTTAGATGCTTGGCATGGGTGTCAAACTTGATGATGAGATTATAGGGCTTTGGTTGCTAGCTACTTTACCAGATTCTAGGGAACATTTCAAGTTTCACTTATTAATTCTGCTCCTAATAGTGTTATGACTATTGAATTTGCTAAGAAATGGTATTTTGAATGAAGAGGTGAGAAAAAAGACTCAGGGTACTTCACTATAGTCTGAGGTTCTAGTTACTGAAAATAGGGGGAGAAATAAGAGCAAAAGCGAAAAGGGTAAACACAAAAACCGAAGCAAGTCAAGATCAAGATACAAGAACCTTGAGTGTCATCATTGTTGCAAGACGAGCCATATCAAGAAATATTGCTACAAGTGGGAGAGAAAGAACAAGGGTGGTGGTGATAAACAAGAGAAGAAAGATTAGGACAGTACTAATCATGTTGCTACTACTACCTTTGATGATCAGCTAGTTACTTATGATGATAATGTGATTAACCTAACATGCGATGAGACAAGTTGGCTGATAGATACCAATGCTTCACTTCATGTCATGTCTCAGAAGGAATTCTTCATGTCTTATACTCTTGGTGACTTTAGGATATTGAAGATGGGTAATGACGGCTTGGTACAAGTTGTTAGCATCGGTGATGTTTGTTTGGAAACTAATAATGGAACAACTTTAACACTTAAAAATGTCAGGCATGCATCGAACATCTGTTTAAATTTGATATCAGTAGAAAAGCTCGATGATGAGGGATTTTACAATACATTCAGTGAGCGCCACTGGAAGTTGAGTAGAGGCTCTTTAATAGTGGCTCGAGGAAATAAGTGCTCGAATTTGTATTTGATGTAGGCTTTAGCTTTCAAAGGCATTGTGAATGTGACAGAGAATGACAGCTCAATTGAGTTATGGCATAATCGGCTTAGTCACATGAGCAAGAAGGGGCTTAAGTTTTAGCCAAGAAATCGGCTTTTTGGTTTGAAGAGTGCTACACTAAATAATTCTACTCATTGTTTAGTTGGAAAACAGAGGAGGTTTTCGTTCTAGAGTCATCCTTTATCAAGAAAATTCAATTTGTTGGAGTTGGTTCATTGCGATGTTTGTAGTCCTTTAAAGGTAAGGTCGTATACTGGTGCACTTTATTTTGTGACCTTTATTGATGACCATTCAAGAAAACTTTAGGTCTATGCTTTGAAAACAAAAGACCTAGTACTTGAAAAGTTCAAACAGTTTCAAGCTTCAATTGAAAGGCAAACAAGGAAGAAGTTAAATTGTATCCATACTGGTAATGGCAGTGAATATTATAGACCATTTGATAAGTATTGTCAAGAATAGGGAATTAGACATCAAAAAACACCTCCCAAGATACCACAATTGAACGATTTGGCAAAAAGAATGAATAGGACATTTATTGAGAAAGTCAGATGTTTGCTTTCAGATGCAAACTTTCCTAGATTCTTTTGGGCTGAAGCTTTGTACATAGTGACACGTGATTAGTTTGTCTCATAGTGTTCTTTTGTAGAGTGATGTTCCAGATAAAATTTGGTTTGGCAAAGATGTTTCTTATAGTCACCTTCGTGTGTTCGGTTATAAGGTATTCATTTATGTATCAAAAGATGAAAGATCGAAGTTAGATGCTAAGACTCAGCAATGTATTTTTCTTGGTTATGGCCAAGATGAATTTAGCTGTAGGCTATATGATCCAGTTGAAAAAAAAGCTTGTCAGAAGCAGAGATATTATTTTTATTGAGGATCAGACCATTGATGTTATTGATAAGGTAGAGAAAATAGATCCACTAAATAGTGGTGACTTGACGCACAAGGATCCAATTCCTCTAACCCCTTCACCAAATCCAATTGAGGATGGCACACAAAAAGATACCAATGATGGCCAGTAGGATATTGGTGAATTTAATGCTCCCATGGATAATGTTGTGAATGATCAACACCAAGCACCTATAACTCCACCAATAGTTACATTTCGGAGGTCTACTATAGATCGACAGCCTTTTACCAGGTATCCTTCTGATCAGTATGTTCTTTTAACTGATGGAGGAGAACCAAAGTGCTATAAAGAGGCTATGGAGAGTGAGTGTAAAAATCAGTGGATTGAAGCTATGAAAAATGAACTTAATTCTCTGCATGACAACCACATATTTGAGTTGGTGAAATTGCCTAAGGGTAAAAGTGCTTTGAAAAATCGATGGGTTTACAAGTTGAAGCAAGACAAGAATTCTCCATTTCCATGATACAAAGCCAGATTGGTTGTCAAGGGTTACAGTAAGAAGAAATAGGTTGATTTTGATGAAATATTCTCTCTAGTTGTAAAAATGTCCTCTGTTAGAACTATATTGAGTTTAGCGACCTATCATGCCTTAGAAGTTGAACAAATGCATGTGAAAACTACTTTTATTCATGGTGATTTAGAGGAAGAACTGTACATGGAGCAACTAGAGGGTTTCATTGCACAAGGAAAAGAGGAATATGTGTGTAGATTAAAGAAAAACTTATATGGTTTAAAGCAAGCTTTGAGACAATGCGATAAAAAGTTTGAGTCCGTTGTAGGGAGCATGGCTACAAGAAAACTACTTCAGATCATTGTGTCTTTATTCCAAGATTCTCTGGTGGTGGTTTTATTATTCTATTGCTTTATGTTGATGATATGCTTATTGTTGGTGATGAATGCTTCTAAGATTAACATATTGAAGCAAGAATTAAGTGAGTCCTTTGCAATGAAGGTTTTGGGGCCAGCAAAGCAAATTCTTGGCATAATGTTGATATGTGATAGAAAAGCCAAGAAATTATGGTTATCACAGGAGAAGTACATTGAAAAAGTACTTTAAAGATTCAATATGGACAAAGTTAAAGTGGTTAGCACTCCTCTTGCTACGCATTTTAGATTGAGTGTCAAGCAGAGTCTTTCAATAGAAAAAAAGGAGGAAAACATGCAAAGGGTTCCTTATGCTTCTACCATGGGCAGTTTAATGTATGCAATGATATACATAAGACCCGATTTAGCTTATGCTATTGGTACAGTCAGTTGATTTCTTTCTAATCTAGGTCGTGATCATTGGAATGCATTGAAGTGGATTATGAGATATCTTTAGGGAACCTCCAACTTAAAACTTTGTTTTGGCAATGAGAAACATGTTTTAGTTGGTTGTTCAGATTCTGATATGGCTAGGGATATTGACTCTAGGAATCTACATCGGGTTATTTGATCATTTTTATAGGGGGAGCTGTGGCTTGGCAATCTAGAATAAAAAAATGTGTTGTATTGTCCATTATTGAGTCTGAGTTCATTGCCATTACCGAAGCATGCAAGGAGTTGCTTTGGATGAAGAATTATCCCAGAACTTGGCTTTAGTCAAGAGAGGTATGTCTTGTTTTGTGATAGCCAAAGTGCTATCCATCTTGGTAAGAATTCAACCTTTCATGCTAGGTCTAAACATATCAATGTTAAGTATCATTGGATACGTGATGTTCTAGATGCTAAGTTGTTAGAACTAAAGAAAATTCATACCGATGATAATGGTGCTGATATGTTGACTAAAGCCTTACCAAAAAGGAAGTTAAAAACTTGCTGCTTCATCGCCGGGATGGCGAACACCTCCACATAGTCGAGAGGGAGAGATTTGTTGGGCTTTTTTTTTGTCTCTCCTATGTGGACCATCTTTTTAGCCCACTAAAGGCCTAATTTTAGGCTATTTTGTTGTTTCATTTAAATGAAACAAAAGAGAGCAACGACAGTGCAACATCTTCACTTTTAAGCAGAAACGGGTTGGGCAAAAAGGCAGACGAGGGAGAAAAGTGTGAGCTGTTTTTTTAAACCTTGAACAATTTTCATTAAGGTCTTAATCAAAGGGTCATTCATGGCCCGATCGAGCTAAAAATTTGGCAGTAGCTGGGACACTCATAGATCTTTATTTTGAATGTTGGATTTTTCACCGAAGCACTGTAGCTTCTGAATCTATTGCATTAACAGTAACCCATTTTTGGTGATATTTTGCATCTTTTCTCTTTGTTTTTGATGACCACTTATGAATCGCTAGAAGTAGAGTTATATACTCATTGTACTAGCTAAATATTGTAACCTTGTAGCCCATATTTTCATATTAGTGAAGATTTTTTAGTGGACTTCGTGTCCCTTAGTCTTTACCCTTTATTTTAAAGTGGTTTTCTACATAAAAATATTATGTCTTGTATGTTTATTGTTTCTTGCTTGCTTTGGGCCCGATTGTGTGGTTGGATATTATTATTGTGCCATTGTGCTATTTTGATTACTTTTGGTCTTGTTAGGAGTGAAAGGACTACCAATTGAGCTTTTGCAATTTTTTTTGGTAAGCCCGATTTTGTTGTAAAAACATGTTAGACATAGGTACTAGACATGCGTATTAAAAGAAAAATGAAGAGTTGGAACAACATAGGCTGTTGGCAATACCTTCTTGCCTTCATAAAACTTGCCTACTTGACATTGTCCTGACCTACAAACCTCAAATAGTTTTACTCCTAGGGTATCTGTGTGTATTTCATTTGTTCATGTTCACAGTAATCATAGAGAAAAACTAGATCTTAGAGTTATTAAGTGTGGCTTTATAGGTTATTCTTCCACACAAAAGGATACAAATGTTATCATCCATCTACAAGAAGATTCTTTGCAACATTTGATGATGATAAGATTGTTTTATGAGATGGTTGTGGATGCTGCATACCACATTTGGTGCATGAAACCACCAACAACCTTAATTCCAAAAAGGAAATTTTTTTGCCATTGTTGGGATTCAGCAAATATGTCAAGCTGAAAGTGCATATCAGAATTTGGAAAATAAGCTAAAATGAAAGGTATAGAAGTTAAATGGCAAATGGTAATTTGCAAATCAATCCTAATAGGAGTGACAAAGAGGAGTTAGATAAAAGTAAAGGTGAAGTGGCCATGCTTCTAACTGCTGCAAGTACTCAGCATTTTGACAAGTTAAATGTTATTCAGAAGAAAAGTTAGAAAGAGCCTTACGTTTGGAGGACATTAAGATTCAGATTTAATGGTATAGTAATGCCTTTGCCCTTTTTGTAATTTTTTTATGATTAACTCACACTTACATTTTCACTTTAATTTTTTTTAGTTAAAAAATAGATATTTTGCTCAGTTGTAAATTCATTAGATTTTACTGCATTTTGATACAATAGCTATGTGATCTGGACTTGAAGTTGATCATTGGATATTTTGTCCAACATTAATACTTCAATTTTATTTTCAAAATTTTTTTATCTTAGAAAGATCATACCTTTTACGATGAATGAATATGTCGGATACAAGTGCCAAACATAGGTACTCTTAGAAAAATAAAAAATTCAAATAACAAAGGTGATGAGCAGCACCAGTGTTGAATGCTGCATATTTTTTTCTGGCACTGCCAAGTATACGATGTCAACTTCTTTGATCTCTACTCGATCAAGGGGATCAAGCAACCGTTCGATTTGTTTGGTAAGATCGTCCACTAATAGGGATTGTTAAAGTAATGTTAGATTGTACTATAAGAATTACATAATTTAGAAGAGGATATCATAAACAAATGTTTCACAATTATGTTCTATAATGTGGAGAAAACTCAGACCAAACAACTTGTCTCTTAGCTATGAAAGTTGAAAAGCCAAGTATAATTTTCTTTTGCTATGCTTTGGTGTATCATTTTTGCTTCCTCACTAGGCGAGTTGGCTCTATATTTTTTCAGTGTTAACCTTCAATCTTGTCCTTATTTTTGCATAATCTATTTTTTCCATTAATTTGAAAAATCAATTGAAACATTCTAGATTCCAAAGTTGTGACATATATCTCAATGTTGGTGCTGATTAACTGTAATCTCATGATGAGGCAAAGAGATGTACACTTTAAGTACTTTAATATTGTACTAGAAATATGTCCTCCGTACGCAGTGGGTTTATGCATTTATATGTTTAATTTCATTATTTCTATAAATTTTGAATATGATATTTTTTTAATTTATAGCAAATTTAATAATCTAATTTTTTTTAAGTAAATGAATGTAGAGTTTAAATTGAATCATTGTTACAAAGTATACAAAATACCTTTGTTTGGGGATACTTGTAAAGTATAAATGTCTAAAATTATCGAATTTAATTTAGATAAACAATAATTCTAATTATTATATAACAACCACTTGATTGAGAATTTTTTGAATAGTGATTAGACTTGATAATTTAGACAACAACATGATTATACAACATAAATACAGACATGACACAAATAAACAAATGTGTTAAGATGTACGTAAAACAAACTACTAATGTATCAAAATTTTTATAAATATATAATATATATATTTGAAAATAACTTCATTCACTACAAACTAATTGCATCTATCATTACAACTTGGTTTATTTCATGAGATTACTCTTCCATCCAAAAAAAGTCCTCTGAAATATCAAGGCTAAACTTTGCAAGGGCATAAGCTGCCTAGTTCCCATTTCTTCAATTGTGTTGGACTCTGCATTTTGAAAATTTTTCCATGATTTTCCTTCCTTCTGCTATAATAGGTCCTAATGTTGATAAATCATTTTCCGCAAGCTGTAACTTCTTAATAACATGAAGTACGTAACCTACCAAGATAATTTTTTGGAATCCCATTTGTTCCATCACTTCTAATGCTTTTCTTGCTGCCATTGCTTTGGTTCTGGGGGCTTAAGATACTGCTCGAATTTTAGTTGGTACTGCTCCCATAACGAATCCTTCAAAGTCTTTTACTTCGATTCCTTCTTCTTTAGCTGATTATCAAAATAAACATTGAAATTAATCTTCATTGTATGTTTAAGTGGTGGTTGCTAATGAACATTGCTATTTCTTGGTCTGTCCGTGGATGCTACTGCTATGCATTTTTGAAATTCTTCCAGGTAGGCTTTGGCTCTGTTGATGATGCTAATCTCAGATTGCCTACTTTAGCTGTTCTTTACTTGGTTTCTTGCATTTCATATAGCCTATATAATGATAAGAAGTTGGTCAAATTCTTCCTTGTTCAGCCTTCTTACCGCCTTTTCTATCCATTCTACATAATCCCTAATTATATCATTGATCGTTTTTAGGGGTATGTCACTGAGGTCTAGTATTTTCTTGGATATGCTACGGTTTTTGAGGGCATGAATATCGTCCTCTTCATCTTCGCCACATCTAATGTATTTAATGTTTAGGTCTTGACTCTTGAAGCAAGTTCTTACATGTTGGCAGGATATTATGACACATCCGATACCTAAATAGTTTCACCTTGCTTGGCACATAAGCATTCCATATTGATTTCCATGTTGACCTATGCGGAGCAATTCCAGTTTGTAAATGAAGGATGCACCTGTAACCACTTTTCACTGTGTATTCCTAATCAGTAGCACAATGCCAAATCAACCTATCTATTGCATGACTTCTGCAAGGGTATACTGTAGATACTGTTGGCCTCTTCATAAATTCATTCCTGATTAGCTCCTTCTTCCACTGCATGTTTTCATTGTCAATAAGAGCTTCAACCTTCAAGTCTCTATGGAGTGTGTTAGTCAATGAGATGACATAAAATTCGCCATTAGCCATTTGTCATCCCATATTTTAGCTATTTGGCCATCTTCGATTCTCTATCGTAGCATGGCCCGGATAAAAATCATGACCAATTTGACTTAAAATGATGGATGTACCCATTGTTCCTATATATATTTATATATCATTATTCTTAATCTTTTAGGGGCCATATCATTAATATTTTTTTTAATTTTTGTGTTTGGGAACTGAGTTGTTGAGATGAATCGATCACTTATCTTAACCCTAAATAATTATTACAAAAGGTCCATTTTTCTAGAATCACCACCAATCTATTTTAGCCAAGTAAGATTGGTTACCTGTCAGAGTTTATATTTTGAAGATTTCAAAATCCACAAAAAACCTGAGGTCCATGTTGATACCAAAGATCATGTGAGGAGGCCTTGGAGTCTATTAAAATCACAAGTAAAGATCGACCCTTTTATGATGCCTAGAAATTAGTACCTATTAATCCCATGTTAACATAAATTTGATTTTTATTCGGTTTCAATATCCGATATTTAATTATAATTCTTATATTTCGAAACTTTACAAATTGTAAATTTATTTTTTTGCAGGAGAAAATTGGACTTTTAATACTTTTGAAAATCAAAATATTTTTTATACCCCATCGGAAGACCAAAGGAATAAGAAAAGCCAAAATATCCTTCGTGCCCCTACTAGAGAGCTAGAAGAATATGAAATATTTTATTTTAACCATTAAAATCTCTTATGTACCTTGCTTGAAAACTAGAGGAATAAGTAAGATTTTATTTCCACAAATTTAAAAAGAAAATTGATTTTCATTTTGATAAGGATATCTCGTCATTAAAATAATCCATAGAACCCTTTCATATACAAAAAGAAATTTCACGTACTATTCTAATATCGGAGACATTGCCTTGATTTTGTAAAAAAATTGATTTTATAATAAATAATAATATTTGTCCTAAGACTTGGTTTTGACTATATGTACGAAGCTAGACTCAAAGGACGTAAACATGGTTAATAAGACTAAGATGTCTTTTACAGTCCTTTCAATGTGAAAGTATCCTAGTATCTCTAAAGAACTTGATTTTAACGCAAAATCACCAAAATACCTTTTGGGGTATACCTTCGACATGAAAATATCTCAGTACCCTTAAAAGACTCGATGAGATCATAAATGAATAAACCTATTCGTACTCTATACCTTCGACATATAAGTATCCCAGTGATCACAATAGGACTTGGTTTTAAAGACAATTACTAAAATACCCTTAAGGTGTACCTTCGATATAGAAGTATCTCAGTAACCCTAAAAGACTTGATG
The DNA here is from genome assembly GCA_038382065.1 of Adansonia grandidieri. Lineage (NCBI taxonomy): Eukaryota > Viridiplantae > Streptophyta > Magnoliopsida > Malvales > Malvaceae > Adansonia > Adansonia grandidieri. The sequence continues at coordinate 5,051 of JBBYHK010476456.1, read as the reverse complement.
ACATCATAAATGAGAGAACTTATTCCTATTATACACCTTCGACATATAACTATCGCAGTGATCACATAGGAATCGATTCTAAAAAGTTACTAAAATACCCTTAAGTTTTACCTTCGACGTACAAGTATCCCGATAACCCTAAAAGGCTTGATGAAATCATAAAAAAGAAAACCTATTCCTACTGTACGCCTTCGACATATAAGTATCTCAACGATCACATAGGATTCAAATCTAGAAAAATAACTAAAATACTTAAGATATACCTTTGGCATAAAAGTATCCCAATGACTTAGAGGACTTAATAATGGTATGGAATGATGATTTTACCCTAAATGAGTAACATAAGCATTAAAAGTAACCTAAAATGCAAAAATTACTAATAGATCTTTAAACTTTTCAAAATTGCATTTCGTACCCCCATAAAGTTTTATTATTTTCTACACCCCTTTGGAAGACCAAAGGAAAGCTAGAAATATTCTTAAAATGTCAAAAATATCACTTTAACCCAAAAATGGAAAGTTTTTTAAATGATCCCTAAAATTTTTAAAATTTGCAAAATAGTCCCTACATGAAATAAACATCACAAAACAACATAAAACACAACAAAATCAACGAGGCAAACACATCAAAACTCACATCAAAGGATGGACCAAGCACTCTTGGCCCTGGAACCATTTTTTTCATCTTTTTGCAAACAAGCACCTAAACTTTACAAAATTTTCAAAAAAGTCCCTAAAAGGTTAAAAAATACATTAAACATGTCCATGAAAAAAAATCCGTAAAAGAACAATAAGTGGTTCGACCAAGCATGGATGGCCTTGAAATAAAATTTACAACTTTTGAAATTTGGTCCCTATACGATTTAAAATACAAAATTAAACATAAAAAAACATGGAAAGCATACCAAAATTCACAAGGAAATACCTTTGGCCTTGGAACAAAAATTTTACAATTTTGCAAATAAGTCCCTAAACTTTTTAAAATTATAAAATTACCACAAAATAATAAAAAATATATGAAACATATTTATATATGTTAGAATAAGCATGAAAACATTTCTAGAAGTGTCTATATGATTCAGTCAAAGCTTGGATGGCCATAGAAAAATTTTTCAATTTTTGCAACTTAGTCCTTATATTTTCTATAATTATAAAATAGCCCAAAAATCAAAACATCACAAAATCATCCATGTTAGGTTTGGCCAAGCACGGAATCTCCCTTACAAATCCTTCAAAAATTTGGAAAAAATATTTTTAAGCCTTTACAAATTTAAAATATAACAAAATAATAAAATATCATAAAAATTAAGCATAAAAAATAATCCAAAGGCCTTAATCATTTTCAACCAACATGGTGTTTCAACAAAAAATGATTTTTTTTCCACCATAAATTTTCATGAATATTAATATATATATACAAGCTATAAATTTTACCAAACATAAATATGCATAAAAAGATAATGAATAAATCAATATGAAAATATTAAGAAAATAAAATAAAAATATATACATGAAAATCAATATTTTTACTAACAAACACAAATTATCATGGTAAAAAAATCAATTTATTGCTAATAAAATTAAATAAAACAATAAAATCAAGAAACTTTGTTCGTAGCCATCATACTTGGCCTTTCAAAATGGATTAAAATCCATGAGCACAAGCATGATTTTGGCTCACTAAAAGGAAGAATCAAACATAAAATGTACAACTATTAAAGCTTTGTAAGAGAAATTACCTGGAGAAAATTTAAAAATTAAGAAATTTTGATGTCTTTTAATGATTTTTTTCTATGGAATGCTAATGCTCCTCCATGAAAATTTTTCCCTTTGATTAAAGCAAAAGAATCGTCCAACTCTTGAAAGAAAAGGCCTTGGCCGAACGGCCAAAAGTTTTCTTCCAATTTTTTTATTATTTTTTATTTGTTAATTTTTTTTTATTTTAGATAAGATTTTAATTAATGATTTTTGTCATTTTGTATGTGTCATCATACATGAAATCATGTATGATATCATCATCTAGAGATATGAGAGAAAATTTTAATTTGAATAAAAATAAATTATAGGAACTAAACATAACAAATTTAAAATTATATATTCAAGAAATAAAATTTTACATAACAAGTTTAGTTAAAAATTTAATCAAAACAAGCTTCTTGAACTTGTTAGAAAATAAAAATGGGCTCATTAGGCTTGATCGAAAAGTTAATGGGCTTATCAGGCCCATTAAAAAAATTAACGATTTTAAAGCCTTGGAAATGAAAAAAAAAATTGGCCTATTAAAAAAAATTAACATATAAGAATTTCAAAATGAATTTTTGAAAAGTTTTATCTACAAGAAAAAGGTAATTAAAAATTTTAAACTCATAAAAATTTAAGAGAAAAAACCCTTTTCAATGGAAAATTATATTTAAAAAAATTTAAAATTCATAAAATAAATTGAATTTTCAAAAAATGATTTAATTTGAATTTAATGAAAATATTTAAATAATTTTAAAAATTATAAACACTAAAAAATTCTTTTGAAAAAATTTACGAATTAGGAAACTTTATATCTTAGAAATGGGAAAATTCCAAAAATATATTCAAATTTTATAAAAATGAATTAAATTAATATTAATTTATCCAAATAATAAATTTTACCTAAAAAATTTTTATGAGCATGTACTCGTTGTATTGTGAAAAATTGAAATTTAAGTCCAAAAATTGACAAATTAATGCCTCATGGTAAAAAATGCCATAAAATTTTTGGTTGAATATTTCTAACTTTTTGGAATGAGTATTGGCATAAATACTACATAGGTATCAGTAAAAATATACAACGGTGAACTTATCAAATTTTACAAAAAATTCTCAAAAATTTCTAATAATGGGAAATTTGAGCATGATAACATCCGCAAAAATAAATTTCAAAATTTCAAAAGAATAAAGTGAAAAGTTAATTTTGTCTTTTTTGTTTGAGATTTGTTTTCTATGACCTTTCAAATAACGATTTTTCTATCACATGCACTTGTGGTCATTTAGGCATGACTGAAAAAGGTCTTGAAAATATCCAATTCACCTTGAGAAGTCAACTCTCACCGTGTGGCCACTAAGTTCTTGGTCTCAGGTATTTTTGAACTATTAGGGAAAGGGCTAGACAAAATTAAGTGTCAACATTCTCCACCTAGTTCTTTGAGATAACACCTTCTTGGCTTACCTTATGCTTTGCCAAATAAAAGATGGTTTAGTACCCAAATATGACTCCATAAAGCTACAATATGGAAAGTATTTTGACTTGAGCACTCTTGCACGTAGGCAGTCAGTGTTTTGTATAAGATGCCACATTTGTTTTGCTAATAGAGCCTTGTTAAATAAGAATAGGTCTCTAAAGCTGAGACCTCCTTTAGCATTTGGCTGACATACTATTTTCTAATTTAGCCAACACATTCTTTTGCTCCCTATTTTAAAAGCTAACTAAGAATGTCTCATTATGCTATTCAATTCATTAAAAAGAGATTTTGGCAACAAAAAGTAGTTCATTGCATAGGCAGGGAAGGACTGCAATATGGCTTTGTTGAAAACCTCTTTACCTCTAAAAAATAACAACTTCTTACTCCAGGTTTTCACTCTAGCATGCATCTTACTAATGATCTCCTTAAAAACCTTTTTCTTCCCTTCTTCCAAGAATGGTTGGTAGGCCTAGATATTTCTCCAGATTATTTGCTACATGTATGCTAAAACAGATGCTATAAATCAATTCTTTGTGCAGTTGTGGTATTTGGGCTAAAGAATGGAATCAAATTTTCATAATTGATTTTTCATCCTGAGCTATGTTCATAAAGTGTTAGCATGTCCTAAAGCTTTTCTCTGCTACTTTTATTGGCCAACACAAATAGTAAACCGTCATTTAAGAAGAAAAGATGATTCACTTGGGATCTAGATCTATTTGCTTGAGCACCAAATAGCACTTTATTATGTTATGCTTCTGACAATAAAGCAGACAATCCCTATGTATAGAACAAGAACAAAAAAGGTGATAGAAGATCTTCTTGTTGGAGTCCTCTACTAGGCCTTAAAAAAATAGCAACGTGGCCATTAAAGATAACAGAGTAGGATACCATTAACATACATTTCATCATTGGTGATATCCATTTCCTTGCAAAACCTATTTTGTTTATGTGGCTTCTTAGAAGGCCCATTCCACTCTGTCATATGTTTTGCTCATGTATAGCTTGAGTGCAAAGTATCCTTTGACTTTATGTTTTTTTTTTTCAGCTTCAACATAGGGACCAATCATATGCCATCATAATGTTATCTGTGATGAGCCTCCCAGGGACAAAAGAACTTTGTGTTTCACTTATGTGCTCTGGAAGGATAATCTTCAACTTATTAACAAGAATTTTGAACACAATTTTGTAAAAGCACATTGCATAAGCATATTGGCCTAGATTGAGTATGTTTTTCAAGGTCTTAATTTTTGGTATAAGGACAGTATGTGTTTGGTTAAATGTATGCAAATTAGTTTGATCATTAAAAATGCTTAAACAAGTTTGAATGAACTCATTGCCCACTATGTGCCAATATTTCTTATAAAAAAGGGCAAGCATACCATTCGGTCTAGGTGCTTTTATTGGGTGCATTTGTTTGATAATGGTGACAATCTCTTCCTCTTGAAAGTCCGTAAGGAGAAATCTGTTCATCTCGTCTGTCACCCGATGTTCAATAGTGTCTAGGATAGTGTTACAAACTTAGAAATTGTAAGATTCAAATAGGTTTTTGAAATAATTTACTGTTATTTGCTGAATTTTTTCTTGCTTGTCCACCCATTCCATACAATCATTCTCGAGCCCAAGGATTAAATTCTTCTTCTTTCGGACACTAGCCTAGGCACGAAAAAAGGTTGTGTTCGTGTCATCCTGCAGGTAGCCACTAAATTTTGTACCGTTATAGCTAGTAAGTTTCTTCCTATTCTAGCAAATCATTAAGCTCCTTTGTTGTTTTCCTTTCACCTTTGAAAACATATTCATTTTGTCTACAAAGTTGGATTTGCTTTAGTTCATTGTGTAATGG
>JBBYHK010476435.1:6917-18805 GCA_038382065.1 Adansonia grandidieri | reverse complement strand
CTTTTTTTTTTTAATATCTGCTGATGCTAATATTTTTAGGGGAAATTTATCTTAAGTTGTTTGTTTTTTGTCCAATCTATTTATTTTAGACATTTTCTGCATGAACAGTAACCATTGTTGTGTATTTTCAGAAGTTTGGCTGAGCTTCTGGAGTGAAGTACATTATAATTCATTGTATGCAAGTGGAGGTAAGACTGCTATTCATATACATATATATATATATATATATATATATGAACTTTCAGCCTATTGTTTGTTTGTGTGGCATCAGCCAGATTGATAACTCCTTCCCTTCTCCGGATGTGTGTGTATATATATATATATATATATATGTGTGTGTGTGTGTGTGTGTGTGTTTACAGATGTACCCACAAGAGCACCAAGAAGAAGGCATTGGCTTTTTTAGGATTTATGACACATTCCACGCCGTTATATATTTGTTGTATATATACTTTCTTTGAGTTTATAGTACCTTAAAAAACTAGAGGCTGCCGCTGCTATAATAATTTTTATAGCTGTATGTTAGGTACCTAGAATTTTATTTTGTATACAAATAATTGGCAATCAGAATAACATAGGAATTACCGAATGTGGAGTCACTTAGCAATTGCGTACAAATTTTGTGCCACTAGCAGTAGCTATTGGTTCAAGTGATAAGGGAGGTGGGGTTTTAAATCATAGAATCTATATATTATAATTGTATTATGATAAAATGGGGTAAATAATATCAATTGGCTCCTAATTTGAAAGGTACATCAATACGTGCTTGCAATTAATCTTTAATTTAACTAATTTGGAGGTTGGTATGGTACGATATGTTGATGTTGGGTTGTTGACTATATATTAAGCTCTATTTTTAACTTTGGGTTATAAACTTTTTCTTTACACGTTCCATTTTTTTTTCTTACGTGTAATTATTTATTATAACAGTAATAAATAATAAATTTTTAATTTATTGGTTAATTTTATAAGTTTTTCAAAATTTTCTACTCAAAAAATAAAAATTGATAGTGGATTGGATATTGACAATTTTATAAATATCTGAGTCCGTTATTTGTATAATTATGTCGGTTTAAACAATGAATTTAGATATTTAATATCATCCAAATCAAAATCAAAGTGAACTCAAATATTAAAATATATGAATACATACTAATTATTATATTATTATAAATGAAAACAAGAATAAAATCTCTGACCAATTTTTTTTTTTTTTTCATTGTCATAAACCAAGGGGCAAACATCAATTAGGGACCAGAAAAAAGGGTAAAGGATAGTAGGAAAGGGAAGGAAGAAAACACCCAAAGGCCACAGCTTGTGTAAAATCCAAATCCAAAAGCATAATACAAACAAACAAACTAATCACACTGAAACTTAGTAGGTCCTGACAAAAACCAGACGACGGATAGATGTATAAATCAATTGGAGGATCCTCCTCCATCTTTCTTTCCAGAAAGAATCATAGATATACGAAGGCCTCTGCTGAATGCTTGATTGAAGAGGATGCGTGTTTGGAATTCAGATATCGCTGGGAGCCATGATAAAATGGCAATGGGCGTGAAGATCAGCAATCCCATCATGTAGTCGTATGCTCTGGCCAGCTCCGTTATTGGCTCCCAGATTAGCTTAGGCAGCCATGGCCTGCATGCTTGCCCAACCTACCAAGAACAAGGAAAAGGTTGGATTAGTCAATATATATATATATATATATATTACCTTCATTTCCATAAAATATATATACTCTTCCTCTTTGTCAGCCTATAGAATGCATAATCTTGTGCTTTCTCTAGGTACAAATATTTCAAAGGAATGTACATCCCCATAGGGTTTTGGATGTTAATATAAATCTATGTCACTCAGTCTCAGGTATGAATGCTGCACCCAGGTATGTATCTGAGATGGGTATCTTCAACTTTTTTTTTTTTTCTTTTTTCAAGATTTTCATGTATTTGGATGGTCCTTAAAATATTATATCCTCATATCTATGTCCGGATATAAGTCAAACATGGGTACTTCAACAAAAACGAAGAGGTCAGAGCAACAAAGATATATATACGTCTAAAAGAGTAGGATTTTTCCAAATTTCTTTTCTTCAAAAGTTACCATTGTGAAATTCTATGGTGCAGTTTAAAGGTTTAAGATATGAACAGTACTAAAAGTGCAAAAAGTTGTGGCACATGAAATCAGAAGGAAGAATATAGTATCAAATTTTTGTAAACAGAGATGGACAACAGACTTCTCTAAGATTATGCAGAAAGATATACTTAATAGATCCAAGAAACTTCGCGGAACCAAATAACAAATAAATAAATAAATAAAAAGCATGTTTCTCTTTCAAGGCAGTATGTTAAGCGCACTATTTTAGTGATTACCATAATGTTTGTTAGTTGTGAAATAAATTTGGGTACATTCAATGGATCATGTTAAATTTTTAGAAGCATTTCCAATAAGAATGCAGTTAGTTTTGAAGGTGAATATCAAACAAACTTATCCAGTAAACTGTTTTGGTGGTTATAGGATGAACTTGAGATGCAAGTTTTCCTTCATTGGTCAGTGAAAGGAAAGAGAAGTTTAATTGGATAAAAAAGATGCACTTAATTTTTGACTATGCTCCATTGACAGAAAACAGGCTTAAGTTGGAAATCGTAAAATTTGCAAGAACTTACAATAATGAAAGCCCATCCGGTGGGCATGAAGGCGAGGACAGATGAAAATAAATCTGACACAGTGAGGCCGCATAGTTTGAATAAGATGATCATGATCGCCAAGAAGAAAAGGAAAAGAAGCCCGTTGAGCATTCTGAGTGGTAGCTGGAGGTCCATATGAAACATTCGTAGTCCACGTACTGATACCACCTACAGTGATTCAGAGAACATACAAACAAAACTCCAAATCAATTTTGTGCTTCTGTTAATAACTTTCAGAAGAAAAAAGGGAAGGGGTGGTGTCCATATGAACACACAATCATCTAATTTCTATTTCACCTACTTTTCTCAACAAAAGAATACCTTCAATATCTAATGAATGAAAAAAAGAACATAAACGAGACCAATATGGAATAAAATGTGTAATGTGAACAAAATTATGCCTAGTACTTGCATACATTCAAACTTGCATATGGAAGCATTTGCCAACTATAAATGGTGGGAACAACTATAAACCATTATCAGAAAACTTCACTTTCATATTTTCACCTTAGTTCAAGCAGTTCCATTAACCTAGTCCTCAATTGTAGGAGTTAATTCATAATTTCAAATTCATTTCCATACCTTTGGGACTATAAGTATTACTAAAACAGCGCACCACGAGAGTCCATAAACCTACAAACAAAATACAGGTAGCAAGGTTATGGTAGCGAAACTAATCAGAGAGAGTAGCTTAAATTCAAGTTAATTTTGCAAGAAAAAGCAGTACATAGTTTGCCAGAATTAGCATATTATACCAGCAAACTCCTACTGTGATGGGCTATATCAAGGTGATAGACTATTCCATACTGGTAGATGAAAAAACGAAGTGCAAGAAGAATTTCGAGCACCCTTCCCCTAATGTTTGTGTATCTGAGGTGCTCTTGTTCTTCATCCCACCATGACTCCCAACTTTTCTCAGCCTGGATACCAACACCACCACGAATTCCTATCCACCGCTTCCAATCTGTCCAATCATTCACTGTTTTTTGCCATTCAAAGCCAGATGGATTGAATATAAAGGGAGCAAATAACCAAGATGCAACAAGGAACCACATTGAGAAGGTGATGAACAAATAAAGACTTGAATTCCGATATGATTTCCCATAAACTTCATATATCACAAGCAGTAGACCCAGTTCCAATGCTTTCACAAAGTGACTTCGTGAGTAAAGCCTATAGTTATCGGCAAATTTAGCATGTACAACAACAAAACCACGCCCAGTAGCTCGATATTTAGAACCTCCATGCAAGATTGTTCTCCCAAAATAATGTGCTTTTGTTCCAAGCTGGAATGTAAAGAATATAGGAGCTAGCTGCAGCTGCATAATGATAAAATCACCTAAAGCAGTGCGGAACCCTTTCTCCAAGCCAATCTCCATTAACATGGGCAGTACCATTAACATACCCATCTGAATGAAAGATTGTGTAACTAAAGCTGCTTCCAGGGCCTTGTTCTGTTTTATTGTTGGATTCTCTAGAATCTCTCTTTCCAATCCAGTCATAACCATGTACAAACGCCCATAAAGGAATACATACACAATAAGGACGGTAACCTGAAGCATAATAGGGTCAGAATCACAATGGTTTTCCAAGTATAAAAGAGTACAAGCAAGAACACTGAACAAACAAGCCACGAGCCTTAGTATTATCCAGGTACCTACACTTATATGCAACGAATGCCAGATCCCATTAACTTAAAACTTTAAATTATATATGCTATATGGGAGAGAGACACAACTTCCCAAACAACTATCCTACCACAGAAAACCGAAGCTTCAATATTAAAGATTCAACACCTAAACATCACCGAATATTTGTCATGCTAGTCCTTTACAGTGAGAAACCTTTATAACACGGACTAAGAAGGTTCTATAACCCAGCTAGTCACCTAAAATTTTATCTAGTCAAAATTTTAATTTTTGAAGTAGCTAATCTGATATAAAAATAGAAAACCAGTTATATATATATATATATATATATTATATACCAGGCTGTTAAAATAGAAGCCAACTGTTGTACAGTAGAATGATAGCATTCTGAAGAAGTCAAATCGATTTCCAAGACGGTTTACATCACGACTAAGCGTTTGTTCCCCATTTCCATTTGCAACTTTGGCCTCAAAAAGTGATATCTGATTCATTCCCACATCACGCCCCTTTCCAACTTGGATATAATCATGGTGTGTCACATTCCCACCACGAAGAGTTGAATTGAACCCTGAAGATTTTTAAGCAATTAACCACTATATCAAATACATGACACTGGGTACTTCAATGGTTGATCATTACCTGCAAATATGTCCTCGCTTAAGTTAATAGTTTTTGAAGCTTTGCTTATGCCGCCCCTTGTTATGTGGAAGATTCTGTCAAATATATCAGGATGACCATAATGGAATCGCACCCTGCAAAGATAATCATTAAAATAAACTACACTGGTTATGATAGAAATAAATAGATCCATCGGTAAAAAAGTTAATACATCTGAATTGAAATAAATAACTATCAGAGTGTTTCAGAATTGCGCTTCTATGAAAGCATAGATAAGAAATAGCCCTTCGTACCATAAAAAGAAAAGGAAACAGCCCTTGAGAATGTATTGCTGGATATAGAATCAATCAAAATCATCACGTAGCAGATTTCATTTTCAAATATATTGTCATAAACTATAATGAACAGGATCCAACTTATTAGAAACTCTAGCTCAAACTGAATTGGAAATGCCTGCTTTGACTTGATCTACTGCTGCCTAATTCAAAGTTATGAACAGTCCATTACGTTTAGTTTCTTTATTAGATCCATTTAAATGGAATTGTGAAAGATTTAATTTGAAATGTTATGAGAACCAATTTAAGAGAGGGTTAATTATCAATATAAGATGATTATTTCACTATTATTATGTGGGTTATTACAATAACATAACCACCATTTAAGCTTCTCTTGAATAAATCTCAATTTCAATGAAAATATTAATAGTAAGTAATTACCCAATGTTTCAGAAGCACTGAGTCAGTTATCATGATAACGTTAGGTTTACCTCAAAGGACTTGCCAAAAAGCGTTGGCCAATAGTTACAAAGCTAGTCTCTTGATTGGACATAAACCAAGCAAGTGATGAAACACTGTAGAGGAGGAAAAAAAAAAGTTCAAGCAAAAATTAGTACTTCAAGTTATTCTGCAGATCACTTTTTGCATGTTGACTATTTATCGACTACATAATCGGTTAAACTTATAAAGAGAAGTAGTCATACTAACCTGCCCGTAAATACATGCTCCCTTAAACCTAATATTGTAGGTTTTTGCGCACCATGGGAATGTGGGAACTCTTCCAATACATTTCTCATTTTAAAAGCCTCTTCAAAGTAATTGTCCTAAAAACAAAGGTTTAAAGGCATAGTACAAATTTCTAAAAGATTTTATTCCTTGAAATACCGCAGAAAGGCAAATACCTGGTTCATGTCTATTGTCTGCAAGGCCTCCCCACGAGTAAATATAATGGCATGATTTTGATTTTCAGGTTTCCCTTCACCAATTTTTGTTGGAGGACCTGGAAGTTTTATACGGTAGATTTCCTAGATATCACATGCAATGTCGGGTTTTTGTAAGAAATTAGTAACATAAGAAAATATAAATATAAAGAATCTGAGCAAAACATTTTTACCAGATTGACAACTGGAGTGTCAAGGAATGCCATAAGCAATTAGAATTTCAAGTAAGGCCACAAAGATCAGGGCTTCAAGTAATGCCACAATAATCTAGATGCATACATTAATCCAACAATAGAAAGAGCATTCTTTTTCCAACATAATATTTGATGTGCCTACTTCTTACTTCTTGGCCATCACTCTAATAGAAACTGACGATGACAGATTTTAAGAATTAGAAATAAAATTTCACATGCTGGACACCAACTCACCAGTGAAACCTAGCTGTTTAGGCAATGAATTGAGGTTAGCATGTGTAGATATCTTATAGATTGCTTAAATCCATTTTTTCCTGACTATGATATCACTCTCTGATGTGAGTTAACAGGTTTGTGTGCCACTTTTCTGATATCGCAAATGCAAACCTCTTTTGATTCTATAAGACATAGTAAAGATCAAGGGGAATGCACATAACAATGCAGTTTCTTCCATTCCAAATCCAGTGGAATTTGCACTAATTTCTCGTCTCAACATATCTTCGAGTATTTGGTAATACTTTACCTTTTGGCATCCCACTCTTCATCAGTAGATATGAGAGAGAGCAAATAAAGCTAGTATCCTAAGAGGAAAGCTTGAAGATATTTCTATAGCTGTAATTTGTATGCATAATTATATTGGTCACAACAGGAAATATATTTACTCACTCCGACAGGAATCGAATTCATACAATCTTCAGAGAAACCCCATCAGGCCCATAATAATTATAAATGGGTGAGGATCGCCAGATTCCAAACAGGGGAAAAGCATTCAAAATCAAGTATTCTGAACACAATTCCTACAGAAAATTAATTTCATATCAAACTAGCACTTACTCTTTCAGAACATTTGGCTGTATCACCCTTGAGAAGAACAGAGTAATAAACTTTCTTGGTTTTTGCTTTAGTTCCTTCCTCCACACACTCATCTTTTTCATCAATGTAAGCAACACGCAGTGACGGATACCTGTAGAATTTTAGAAGTAATGGAATCGGCCGTAAGTTTATGTCGAAAACTTTAGTCCTACTATGACTGCGTTATGCAAGATAACTTACATTAGCATGAGATCTAGAATATCCTTTTGACGAGGATCTTTCAAGCTTTTGAGAGTTCCATATATCTGACAAGAAACGACATAGGTAAACTTCAAATCAGGTAATGCTTGATCTCGAATACGATCATTCTCAGTAGAAGCAGCTGCGACAGAAGTGAATATAAAGTTAGTAACTATATGGCACAAAATTTAGCCGAACTGAAAGATATGATATTTAAAATTTTCATCTCAAATCTAAGAAAACTATAAACCATTACAATCAGCAAATTCCATGGAGCACTGAAGTTCTAGAGCCTTCTTGTAGTACATCATCCCTCTCACTGGCAGAAAACACATATGAAAAACATACTTTTGTCAAACACTAATAACTAACAATTAAATTTTAAGTTATTGTGTGACAGATTGCTAATTGGTCATCATCACCCAGACCTGATCTAGAGAGTGTCTGCCCTCTATAGCTCACCCACATACGAAGGTCATCCTCTTTAGGTTTGTAATTCATACGCTCCTCGAAATTGGTCCATTCATCTAGTTTGCAGATATTCCTAGCTTAATTCACGTTATTCCAAACAATAAACAGTAACACAGCAATGGATAAAGAACTCACCAGGATAAATCGTCTTCAGGTAAAACAGAATTGATACCCCATCCTCATTTTCTTTCTCAAGTTCTTTAACAGAGTAGAGAACTTCTTCTTTGTAATGTGGAGTCAAGACACTAAGACAATAAATTGCAAGAAATAAATTTATGTTAAGAGTTCCAAGGAGGTACTTTACAGCCATATCTTTCCCAACTACCAGCCTATAGTATCTAGATATTAATTTGTATAGAGCTACCCTGGAGACCTCAACCAATCATGAAGCACGAATTGTAGATTCACTTTTGAATTGATCAAAGAAACTACTAGTGGAGGCTACCACAGCTAGTTTCTAATATAACAGTCTCAAAATTGCCTGCAGTTTCTAACCTGAAGGAACGCATATTACTGACTTTTGGTGCACTTCGCATATTCATAAATAAGGAGTTTGCAAAAAACGTGATTCGACGACGAGCCTCTGAATTTAGAGGCACATCTGTGGCAGATTCCTTGACAGTCAAAAGCAAATGAAGCCTATTGACCTGAACAAAATTTTAGAATTTGATAAGAAATAGATCTCTGTTTAAAATATGAGAAAATGACACTTAAAAATAATGTGTTTCAGTGCCTTTTCACTCCAGTCTTTGTCTTTAATATCACTTGTATTTATCTTTTCAAATCTACGCTTTTCATTGTACTTCTGAGAGATTTGGTAGCGTTCCTGATCTCCTCTGGAAGTAGATTTATCATCAATCATAACATCATGTAATATACTCTCCACAATATCATGCAGGGCAGTGGTGATTTGATCCTTGAATACTTTATCACCCATCTGTCATATAACAACTCAAGAAACAGATGCTTAACTGCTTACCGCCAAGAGCAAGTGGGGGACAAAAATACAGAAGGACAATAAAGGAAAAACAGAATAAGCTCAACTGCTACCAAGATCTTTAGGAGCTTCTCCACCCTTACAGCCAGCAAAGGCATACCAGTCATGTTGAAGTGTTGCAAAAATTTTTTATTTTGTAGGCTTCCAATGACAGCATTGTGGACCATCTCTACAACCCTATCTCGGAAGAAGAAAATAGGAAAACAGTCACATACCAGTTTGCATTATGTCTGAGGTTCAAGCAGGTAGTAAAAATGCTTCTTACTTCCTGTCATCTTCATCTTGTAGAAGGAAACATATAAGATGCTTGAGCGTGTAATAACAGTCTTGTATAGCTGAATTGGTATATTTACCACTCCGAGTAATTTTTCTTAACTCAGCATCATCCTTCCCCTTAAACTCTTTTGCCATGTTTAATGTGGCAGGAATCTGTCATTTAGATAGAGAAGATATGTAAAACAAGGATTTTGCAATTGCATTAGTCATAATGGTAAACAAGAGAAACACTCATGAATATTTACCTTACTGGTTAGCAAGAAGAGTGGCCACTGAACCTTAATCTCATCAATAGGAGGAGATGGTAGAAGCAGCAAATCTCTGTCCCTGGAGGGGAGACGAAAGCAGAATGATATTAGAAAGCTTGCATGTATGTCTGTCTTACTATATATATCTATGGGAAGAAGAAGCTCTAACCTATTGCTAATCAGATCCTCCATTCGCATGGAATGTATGAACTCATTCCACATCCGAGAAAATTTCACCATATTCTTTGGTTCTTTTGAAGTACGCTGAGAAATTTATATTATTTAACGTTTAGCGCAAAGGAAAAAAAAATAAGGTCAAAGGGCATGCCAATATAAATTGATGAAGATCACACCATACGTCACCTACCTTTGTTTTGAATGTGAATAAAGTACTAGAACTCCAAAAATTTAAGACTTATTTTGCATACAAGTTAGAATAGCATTACCCAGTTTTTTTTCTTTGCATCAGGGCCTGATGATGGCACAAAACAGCGGTCAAAAGCTGAAGGCATAGACTCAAATCTGGATTGCAACATCCCAATTGTTCGAATCTGTGCAATGATTGGAATAAAGGATGAAACAAACTTCACTTTCTTTCACATAATCATAAAAAGATTTTCCATGACAGTGTGTAATGAAATGGCCTCCTACCTCACCCAAGTGTCTGAAAGCTCCTAGAACTCCACCTAAGAGCGTGGAAAAGATGGTGTACCAAATTTGAATATCCATGAAATAAACCTACCGCAGAAGTGCACTCTTAGATAATCGTACAAGTTAGAGGGTAGATGTAAGAATTAAAACTATGGTATACGATTTGTCATACCAAAGTTCTTAAAAGCTTACTTACCAGGACAATTGGAGCCCATATTGCAATAATGACTCCCATATTGTGCTTTGCTATAAAGTTAGAGAATATGAATTAGTGTAGGCGAAAGTAACATTAAAAAAATTTTGGTGGCATCACAAGGAAAAAGAATATATTACCATTTGGAACAAACTTATGCAACAGGTAGTTATTTACATGTATCTGCATAATTACCTTCGTTGACTGAACAAGTGGCAATATCTATTCACACAAGAAGTGAAAAAATAAAAAAAAATAAAAGTGTTCAGCAACTATATCCTCAAAGAATTTAAATAATTTGATGCAAATGTTTGCAAGATCAATAATTTGCAAATTAGAGCCAATGAATATGCTCCTACTGATTGGAAAATATAGTTACCATAGAAATTAGCTATGTGCTTCTACTCATGCAAGAACTAAAGAAAGTTAGAGAAAGTATCTTCAACCTCAGTAAATACTGTCACGTTTAACTCGTTTATTCTTTGGCATATCGAGTCAGATAAGAAGATAGTTTAACACATAAACTGAAACTGAGGATAAAACCTATGACATCAGAAAAAAAAATCAGCAAGAAATTGTCAAACCAAGACAGTTAAAACCTTCAAAATTGGTCTCACTTCTCAGTATACAGCGGACTGGTTCTGAAGAGAGACTCGTATTTTGTAACCAAAATTGACTTGGACCAGACCTGACAAATCTCTTTGTCATCAAGGAACCTAATGAGATAACACGATATCACATTTTCCTGAGTCATTACTCTAGTGCCTACAACCAATGGGAAAACCTTTGGGGAAAAAGTAATGCTGCATTTTCTGGCAACGACTCCATTCTTAAAACTGAGAAATACGAAACAAATTACAAAACGAAGCAAAGAGATCACCTAACTATCCTAGAATTATTATGCGTCTCAATCAGATTTCAAACACTATATAACTATGTATAATTGGTGGGACTCACTTATGCAAGATGTTCCTCTACACAGCATTATTCTGTTGCAGATTAGCTGAACCAAAATAATACTTTCTTTTATGAAATTTTTTATAATCCAAATGGAAAAGAGATTCTTATCTACAAATATGTTGCATGGGGACCTTTTAAAGTGTGAAGTAGCACTATGAGACAAACCATAATATACCACTTCCTACACTGTGAGATGTATGTCTCCATTGAAGCAAATGAATTATGATTAAAAAAATATATATACTGAATATTCTGACTATGAACAGATATGCATTAAAATAAAGAACAAATAACCTCCACAAAGTAACTGAATGCTAGCTTGACACTTAGCACCAATATCCAAAACATCGTATACCTGAGAGTAAAGAAATGCCATTACTTAATGCAACATGTTAAAATCATAGAACAATCTGAAGAACTTTAAACATTACTAGGGAAAAAAAGACCAATGAAAACATCTTTTTTTTTCTCTTACTTCAGGAGTGAAAATGTTCCCACATGCATGCCTCTTCCAACATAAAGTTTTGGCTGCAGCAAATGGAAAATACTGACATAGATAACTTGAATAACTAAAACAACATAACCAAGGAGTATGAGGGAAAAAGACTAACAATGATCACACAAAAGAAAACAAGAAAGAATAATAATAATAATAATAATAATAATAATAATAAT
>JBBYHK010476425.1:0-18809 GCA_038382065.1 Adansonia grandidieri | reverse complement strand
AATCTTTTTTTGTACATAAAAAATTATTTTTAGTATTAGATTGAATTAAATTGATCATTTGAAATTTTATTTAAAAACAACATAATTTTTAATTTTTACTATTTAATCTTTTAATTAATTTTTACAGTATAATTTTACATATTATATACAAATGTTACTTAAAATATCTCTAGAAATCAATGATATCATGCATGACATCACAAAGAGACAAGAGTAATAAATTTAAATCCAATCAATTTGTCAAAAACCAAATCATATCTCAAACAAATCAAATATAAAAATAAAAAAAAAATCAAGAAAGTATGACATGTAATAAATAAAAGAAAATTTTTAGGGATTTTGGATGGAAACTCACGGCCAGGATGGATTCAAAAGAAAATCCATCATCTTGCTGTCCACTCACTTAGGAAAAAACCATGAAAAAAAATTCTCCCAAATAGTTCATGACTTCTATAAGCCAAAAACTCCAAAAATCCATAAAAATTACTTAGGTTTTTTTATGTTTTTCAAGCTTTCAAGGTAACTTCTCTTCCAAAATCTCATATTTATGTTAATTTCATGCTTGATTTCTTATTTTAGTGAGTTTTATGATTGCTTGAGCTCATGGATTTCATTCCGTGTTGAAAGGCCAAGCATGAAAACAATGATTAAATTTTATGGATTTTCTTGATTTATTTGATTTTGTTGTATTTCCTTGTTTTTATTTTTAATATAATAGTTTGTGTTCATTTGTAATAATGATATTATCTTCCATGAATACATGTTTTATAATATTTATTATGTTATGTTTATGATGATTTACATTGAAATATTAGTGATTTTTTTGTATTTTTAAGCTTAAAAATTTTGTTTATAAATTTATGATATTATTTATGAAATTTAATGCTAAAAAAATTTGGCTTGATGCTTTCTATGCCTTGGCCGAACCTGATTGGGCTTGATAATGGTGATTTTTTGTTTTTATTTGCTTTGATTTTAGGTTTTCAAGTTATTTTGTAATATTTGTAAACTTAGGGACTAAATTGCAAAAGTTGTAAAAGTTTTTATGTGATATTTTTAGCTTGGCCGAGAGTTTTGTAAGCCATGAGATTTTTGATTCATGAATTTGTAGCATGTCTTTGTTAATGTCAATATTTTAGGGGTCATTTTGCAATTTTAAGAAGTTTAGGGACTAAATTGCAAAATATGAAAAATTATGTTTTATGGCTAAAAGTGTTTGACCAAATTTTTATGCACATTCTTGCCACGTTTTTTTTGGTGATTCTTTGCTGGTTTGATGATTTCTTATGACGTTTTGTGATATTTTATCATGGTCAAAATGTAATTTTACAAAGTTCAAGGGTTATTTTGCAAAATATAGAAAAAAATTTATTTTAAAGCCAAGGTGTTTAGCTGAATTCTTGTTGATATATTTGCTGTATTTTCCATGTATATTTTCATGTGATTTTATGATGTTTAGGGCATTTTACCATGTAGGGATTAAAATGAAAAATTTTTAAAAGTTTAAAGACTAAGTAGCAAATTTTCATATTGAGGCGAAAAATGTACATTTCGTCAGTTTTAATGATTTCTATTATTTCTATGACCTTTCGTAGGGATATAGAAATTTTAAAACTATTCGTATTTGTTCGATCCTCTAAAGGATACGAAATGTAATTTTTAAAAATTTAGGGGCTTGATTGCAAATTTTGCATTTTAAGTCAAATTTAAATTTTTTGCTTTTTCATTTAAACTAAATTCATCTACTTTTCATCATTTTAGGTCATTTTAAGGTCCATTAGGGTTATCGAGATACTTTCATGTCGAAGGTATACCCTAAGGGCATTTGGGTAATTTTTTTCATCGGGATGCTTTTACGCCAAAGGTGAATATTTAGGATTGGATTAGTTTTCCAAGTTCATTTGAAGGTCCATTAGGGTTACCGAGATACTTTCATGTAGAAGGTATACCCTAAAGGCATTTTGGTAATTTTGCTCACTGGGATGCTTTTATACCAAAGGTGAATATTTTAGGATTAGTTCAGCCTTCTAAGGTCATTTTTAGTGTCCATTAGGGGTATCAGGATACTTTCATTTCAAGGGTATACCCTAAGGGCATTTTTGTAATCTTTTCATTAGGATGCTTTTATGCCAAAGGTGAATGTTTAGGATTCATTCAGCCTTCTAAGATCGTTTTAGTGTCCATTAGGGGTATCGTGATCCTTTTATGTCAAAGGTATATTACAAGCATTTTTGTAATTTTTTCATCGGGATGCTTTTATGCCAAAGGTGAATATTTAAGGTTTCTTTTGCCTTTTAAGGTCATTTTTGAGTCCATTAAGGGTACTGGGATATTTTCATGGCGAAAGTATACTCAAGGGGCATTTTCATAATTTTCCTTACCAGGTGCCTTTGTGTCGATAGTAAGCCTTGGGAATATTTCAATTTTCTTTAGAACCCAATCTAAGTAGTTACTGGGTCCTTAGTGTTGATGGTAAGCCTTGGGAATATTTTAATTTTCCTTAGAACCCAATCCTAAGTAGTTACCAAGTGCCTTAGTGTCGATGGTAAGCCTTGAGAACCCAATCCTAAGTAGTTACCAAGTGCTTTAGTGTCGATGGTAAGCCTTAGGAATATTTTAATTTTCCTTATAACCTAATCCTAAGTAGTTATCGGGTGCCTTAGTGTTGATTGTAAGCCTTAGGAATATTTTAATTTTCCTTAGAACCAAATCCTAAGTAGTTGTTGGGTGCCTTAGTGTCGATGGTAAGCCTTAAGGATATTTTAATTGTTCTTAAAACCTATCCTTAAGTAACTACCGAGTACTTCTATGCCGAAGGTATACTTTAAGGATAGGTTCATTTTTCTTTTATCTTTTTAGTCCTGAGATTCGAATTAGTACTTTAGTGTCTAGACTGAGTCATAGGCCCTTTATTTTTATTTCAATTAATTCGTATGTCTTTGTAAAATAAAGGCAATGTCTCGAAGTTAGAGTGATGCGTGAAATTCATTGCACTCATATGTGATAAGGGTTTTGTGGATCATTCTAATGACGAGATACCCTTTTCAAAATGGAAATCGAGATTTTATACAAATAAAAACCTTTCACATTCTGCCAGGTACTCTAGTAGGATGTGAAAGTGGTTTTTTTGAACCTTCAATGTCCTTTTGGTTTTCCGTTGGGGTATAAAAGGGAATAATAAAAATTTTCGTGTCCTATTGGTTTTTCAGTGGGGTTGCGTAAGACGTTTCGGTTTTCAAAATGCAAAACCTTGATTTTTTTTCTCGTGGAATAATAAAATCTTATTTTAACAATACGAGAATTGTAATTAAATACCACATATTAAAGCCGGATAAAAATTAAAGTTCAAATTAACCATGACCAATAAGGTACCAATTTTGGGCACCACGAGAGGGTTGATCCTTACTTGTGGCTATAACCGACTCCTAAACCCTTAAAAATGATCTTTGATACTCCTTAGACCATTAAATTTATCTTTAGGGTTTCGTGACCCTTAAAGCATTAATTCCGATAGGTGACTAATCTTACCTAGCTAAAATAGATTGGTGTCGACTGCAAACAAATGGTCATTTCATGATGACTATTTAGGGTTAAGATGGGCGAACGATTCATCTTAACTACCGAGTCCTCAGAAATAAGAGAATATTAATATCGATATGGCCTAAAAAAAGAAGAATAAATAGTTTTGAAATAATGATACATCACCACTTATATAGTCAAGGGCCGTTTAAGTTAGGCTTGGTCAGGATTCGCATCCAGGCCACATTACGGTAGCTTGGCGACTTTGCTAGGGAACCAATTTTTTTAGAGAATCAGGCCTAAAATTGATCATGTGTTAATTAAATTTTAATTAATCTAATTTCAATTGCTATTTAGTTTTAATTCCAATTTTGGTAATTTTTTCTTTATGACTCATTTTATTTTTAAGTCAATGTTTGCGTATTTTTATCTTTATTTTAAAAAAAGCATGCTTATCCCTTTGCACACACTGTGCACATCTGCAATAGTTTCCCTTCTGTCTAATGCAGGAAGGACGTAAGTACCTAATAATTTGGAGGTGAAGTAGCTTTACTTTATGAGGTATTAGCCTCTATTTGGGCCAGTGAAAAGCCTATCGGGTGTAAATTCCTAAGCCTACCCGAGGTGTTAGCCTCGTTACGGGCATGGAAGATACTCCCACTTGAATTGAGCCTTTTCTGATATAAATCTGTGATGGATAAAGAGAAGGTACCTTGTTAGTCTATTCTAGACTAGGGGCAATTCGAGAACTGATTTAGAGGTCTGACCCAAACCTCATATAGTGAATCTTGGTAGCTCCCTAATTAGTACCATACCCTTACTATAGGTGTCACTAAGGTTGTACCTTTTTCTTTCTTTATTCACCTGTTTTATTTCAATTACATCTTTGTGATATTATTTATTGCTATGTTTTATTATTTGGGATATTTATTTCATGGATACTAACTTGCTTACTTTTTTCTTTTCTTGTCCTTCTTGTGCATCATTCATTTGCATCATCGGTGTTTGCTTTAGGCCTGATTTCAAATCCAGCTAATTTCCATTTGATTTTATGGTGAACCGAGCAAAAGTGGTGGTTATTTCCAGAACTTTTGAAGAAGTCTGCATAGAGTTTGAACTGAATCAGAGAAAATAGGGGGACTATATATGCAAGGACTTTGTATCAAGACTGCTGAAGATCACACACTTGGATCTCAGAGAAATAATGTTTATAAATTGGTACATATATAGGAAGGATGGGATAAAGCCAAGCAAACCCAGTTTACGGAAAAATATGGACATATGGCCATGTTGTTAAAGATCCCCATATATGAACAGTTGGTCCGAGCTCTGATAGAATTCTGGAACCCCTTTTACTGATGCTTGTCATTTAACCACCATGACATGACCCCTACCATAGAAGAGATTGCATCATTATTAAAGTTGGGACAAGTGGAGACAAGACCTATCTACCTCAAAGAGCACAACCTGACAAGTCATAGAAAGATATTGGCACAAATCCTTAATTTATCTCCCCAGTCTCTTTGCTTCAAACATAAAGGCAATACCATAGTTGTTTCATGGCAATTTTTGAAGGAGTATATTAAGGATCAACCAAAAAAAGAGGAAGCCCTCGATGCATTTGCTTTAGCCATATATGAGTTGGTTTTCTTCCTAAGGGTGCTAAGACATGTAGAAATAGCAGTGATTAAGCTCTTTGACCAGTTGAAGCAGAATATGCATCTTGCCCTCGCCATTTTACCAGAACTCATTTGAGCACTTAATGCGTGTAGGAAGTCGGGCAAAGGCAGATTCTTCGGGAGTGGATTAGTGCTATATATCTAGGCCCGTAGCCATTTTTGGGGAGATGGCGCCGATATGATCAAAGCCTATTTCTCACACTCTATCCCTCTCCAGCATTTTATGGAGAAAGATTGGCCACGGTCATCAATGAAGAATCAATAGGTGATGTCATTGAAGAACTTAGCTCTGAAAGAGATAACATGAAGAGCTCCTTGGTTCACACCCAAATTTATCCTATAGAGGTTCGGTCAATTGTCATTTATGCCTTTGCTCAGATTATGGGGTATAGTCAGATATGCACCACTTTTGGTCCAACGGTAATATTAGACTAAGCAATCATCCCTATGACTTTCGAGTTGGCTAGTGTGGATTTGGATTATCATGGGGAAGGATACAAAAACATGCTTCCGACAATTGCCGCACATTAAAAAAGGAGATACGAGTTCAAGCTGCTCTCTTACACAAATCAGACCGCTCTCGGGTATGACGCATGGATATCAATTCAGGGTTGTGATTTGATTATTCCAAGCCCAGAGGGGGTTAATCTTCAAGCGACCATTCAACCAAAGTTTCCCATGCCTTCTGAAATAGAGTTAATTAGAGAAAAGGCAGAAAAAGACTGGAAAAGAGTGGTTGTCGACAATCTAGCCCTCCAAGAAAAGATCATGTATCTGAAGATGAAGATGGAAGCCAAAGAAAAGGATCTTCAGAAAATGGAGGAGCAGTACACTTTAATAAAGCATGATTGGGTAGAACAAAACAAGAAGATGAAAATCATTGGCCTATTCGAGAGCTCCAGCAAATCTCCTAGTCAAGTTGCCAAGGAAATACATAAGCTCTGCAGAAAGCTTGGAAAGTAGAAAGCTAAAGCTATGGGAAGCAAAGCCAAGGTAGCTGCATTCGAACAAGAGCAAAAGACGCACGTGGATACATGAAGACAATGGAGGATGTCCATGAAAAAAAAATAAGCGGCTCAAAGATACCTTTCACCAAGAATGGGAAAGGATGATAGAATTACTCCAAGAAAGAGAAGCATTCTTTTCAGCTTTGGGGAAAGTAAGACAAGAGTTGTTTCAAAGAAAGCGTGACATTGAGGCATGGGCCCAAGCATAGAAGGAAATGGATATAGAGATAACAAGTTTTGCCGAGTTTGAGACAAACATGACAAGTGAATGGTTAATTCGCTAGGGTGATAGTTTTATATTGCTCATTTGACAAAATAAATCCACTCAGCAGTTATCCAAGTAAGGGATATGGTAGAGAGGATCCAAGGACTTTAAAGACAGATCAACCCAGTTGGCGAATTTGGCCCAGTGATACTTCAGTTTTTGGAACAAGACGAAAAGCAATATGACCAAATTAGGAAGTTCTATGGACATAATTCTAATATGATAAGTGATATGTAATTCCCTTCTAAAATCAATGGAAATTATGGATTTTGAAGTCTTGTAGTAAAGCAAATGCCCTTGAATACATTCATTACTCATGCATACATACAGATACACATATGATTATTGATCTATTAATAATTACTTAATTCTTAAAAATTTTGGAATTCACATAAGGTTTAACCATTGCGAATCAAGACCAATCAACTTCATCAATACCTACATATAGTTACTACATAGAACAAGAGTAAGGAGAATGGCTAAAGACCATATTGCAAGATTGAAACGGCTTGAGGAAACCCACAGGCAGGCTCAAGAGGCCATGTTGAAAAGGCAGGATGAACTTTAAGCTTAAATAGCACAAATGATGGAGCTACTACTAGTTAGGGGGCCAACTCACCCTGTGTAAAAAGCAAATATTGATGCTTCCACTAGAGGATCCGAAGGGCATCGGTTGAAGAATTAGGCACCAACACACCATCGGCCAATGCTCAAAATGTACAACATAAGGGCCTAGTAGCTACTCCTCCACCAGTCATTATCATAAACCCTGAGGCCATACCTCAAGAAACGACTATGTGAGCTATTCTCGTCCAAGAGGAACATATGGGACTAGGCATCGATGAAGAAGAGAAGATTAAGAAAAAGGCTAAAAAAGTAGTTAAGGTCAAAAAAGAAAAGGAAAGGCAAAACTACTCCTCCTTGAAAGAAGGTTAAAGGCCATATAAGTGTCGAATTATATAGCAGTGTGGACATTGAAGACCTCAGCTTAGTCCCCCAGATCTTGTTCTCCCCTCAAAATTTAAGATGCCAGAGTTTGAGAAGTATAGAGGCACTACATCCCTAAAGGCATACATCAAAATGTTTGTCAAAAAAATGGCAAGCTATTCACAACATGATAAACTTCTGATCCACTATTTTCAGGAAAGCTTGTTATGATTGGCGTTGAGATAGTACAATGATTTGAATCATACCCATATTAAATGCTGGGCTGACTTGGCAAGTGCTTTTCTCCAGCAATACAAGCATATGGCTGAGTGGGCTCCAGATCATTTGACTCTTCAAAATTTAGAGAAAAAGTCAACCGAATCTTTCAAAGAATTTGCCCAAAGATGGAAAGACTTAGCCTTTCAAGTCCAATAGCCCTTGACGAAGAAGGAAATGATAATGTTATTTGTTGATACTTTATGTCCGCCCTATTACAACAAGCTGGTAGGGAACATGACAAAGAATTTCTTCGATCTTATAATCTCTGAAGATATGATTGAATCAGCCATTAGGGCTAGGAAGCTTACATCAGGAGAGTCCTTCAGTGCAAAGAAGCCAAGCCTAGTAAAAAAAAGGATGAAACACCATTAGTCGATTATGTGAGCCAGCCATACCGCCCAAGACCTTACCCTATTATCAAAATCCAAGGCAAATGCCCCAAAAAAGTTATCCATCTAACAAACCTTGAGCACGTGTTTCAATAACTATCTAAGCTACCATTCCAAACTTGTTTCCCTAAAACCAGCCAAGACCTAATACCAATACATAACCCCAAAGAACCAATCAAACCAGACCCCATTTTGACCCTCTTCCTTATTGAATAAGGAAATGTTTGATAAACTTTCAGAAGCAAGGCTAGTAGTGCCAATTTTTCTAAACTGTATGAAGGCAATTATCCCAGCTGCTATGACTGGAACCTACACTCTGAATACCATGCACTACTAGGTCACTCGATTAAAAATTGCTAACCCTTTAAGGATAAAGTTTAAAGCCTTTTTACCAGAGGTGCCTTCAAGTTTGATAATGCGTCGGCTCCTAATATGGCAGCAAACCCTTTGCCAGATCATCCTAAGCCCAGAGTCAATGTCACCAACATTGAAAACAGGCAGTAGAGGAAGTTGAGTTTGGAAGAAGTCAAAGCCTTTTGGAGAAAATATGGATGGTTTTGACCAAAGCTGGAATCCTTAGCCAAAATCGAGAAAGCATTAGAGGATAATTTAATGGTGGTGTCAATTTCTGCAAGTATCACTTGACTTTAGGGCATACCTTGAAGAGTTGCCCAAATTTTTAAGCATTGATTCAAAGGGTGATGAATAATGATGAGATTGAGCTTTTAGAACAAACTGAAGTGGAAGCGAAAAAATCAGTCAATATGGTAGGGAAAGAATTATCATAACCCCCATACGGTATCAGTCGCCCTCTTATCATTTGTTACAACTAGACCACACCTCTAAAGACTAATATTGCTGCCATACTGATTATTAGGGCATCAGCATAGTTCCTTTATCAAGATAGTAAACAAGTGCCATGGAAGTATGATGGCGGGGTCACCACTCTAGAAGCTGTTATTGCCCAACACTCTAAAAGCTGTTACTGCCTAATTAGCATTCGTCGATATCATGAAGGTCAGACATGTTACAAGAAGTAGGCATGTATACAGAAAGAAAACTAGTGAAGCCAGTACAAAGGCGAAATTAAAGGTACAAACATATAAAAAGGTGATGGTTATTGAGAATGTCCTGGACGAAAAGTAAAAACCAGTAAAAGAAAAAGAGGTAGCCAAGAGTATATCAAGCACAACGAATATAGTGTCGTGGAGCAATTAAAGCAATAACCAGCAAAAATTTCCGTACTAACTCTATTGCTTAGTTTTGAACTTCATCGAAACGCTATGCTGAAAGTAATAAATTAGGCCTATGTCTCTCAGGACATTTCTGTCAACAAACTTGATTGCCTGGTAAACAATATTATTGCTGATAACTTCATCTCATTTAATGAGGGTGAAATTCTGCCATGAGGTAATACTTCAGTAAAAGCCTTCAATATCATGACTCGATGCAAAGGGACTATACTATGTAAGGCTTTTATTGATAGTGGCTCTACTCTAAATGTCATGCCATGGAGTACACTATCCTGTTTGCCTATAAATGTTAGCCAAATCAAACAAAGCCATGCAATTATCATGGATTTTGATGGAACAAGGAGGGACATCAAAGGAGCTATTTTAGTTACTTTAGAAATTAGTCCTTGCCAGTTTGAAATTGAGTTCTACGTTATGGATATTGCTCTAGCATACAATGGTTTGTTATGGCAACCATAGATTCACCTCACCGGGGTCGTTCCATTATCCTTGCACCAAAAAGTCAAGTTTATAATGGATGAAAGATTGGTGAGTCTATGTGGGGAAGAAAACATAGTCACCATGACATCTACAAAGGCTTCTTACATTGACACAATGCTAAAACTGATGAATGTTTTTTCAAAGTTTTTAAGATTGTCAATCGACCTTTATATCAGAAGGGTTAGTCATCCTTAAACTGAGGCTATCGAAAAGCATGCGTATGGGCCTCAAGTTGACAGTAAAGAAAGAAGCCTTAGCCGAAGAAGGACTCAAGAGATGTTTGTAAGGAATTAGCCAGACCATTAATGTCAATGGTAAGAAAGACAAATATGGATTAGGCTTCAATCCAGAAAGAGTTCAGAAGAAGAAGTTCAAAAAAAGAATGGGAGGAAAGCAGCCATCCCTGGGTGTTAGCCAATAATCAGGCCAAAAATAAACTTCCTACCCCTTATTGGAGGATATTTTCTGCTATAGAGGAGTCAATCTGAGAAATGGAGATAAAAAAACCAAGAATGTTGTTCTGGTGATCAATGAAGCCTTCAAAGAAGATTATATGGCTGCCATTGGAAGAGATGATGAAGAGTTCACTGAGGATCGTAGGATTCACCCATGCCCTCTTGGATATATTTTAAAGAATTGGACATGTACTGAAAGAAGCATAGTGTCTAGGTCAATCCCAAAGTAATAACTAAGAAATGGTACTATCGTCTATAAATCTTTTTGTAAAAACTCATCATGTTAATCTATCATCATAAAAATGAAATGCACATAATCTTTCCTTATATAATCTTTCTTAGCTCTTTTTCTTTCTTACATCCATTTCTTTTATGATTTCTTATCTTAATAACTTTTTTCCTTTTTTGCATCCATACCTCATTCATATCCCATATTCTTTTGTCCATTTCTTCCTTGCTTTTGCCTTTGCAGAGAAACAGATAAATCTAATCAAGATTTAAAGGTTAATTTTGAATAGACTATTTGCTCAAACGAGGTCAATCTTAAAGAAGATGTTGATGATCATATCTTGCCTCCTGATTTGTTAAAAATAATTGAACTAGAAAATGAGCCATAATACCCCATGAAGAGCCCACTGAGATTATTAATTTGGGGAATGATGAAAATGATAAGCAAAAGATCAGAATAGGAACCGCCATAAAGGCTTTCACCCAAAAAGATCTGATAAGTCTGTTGCATGAATTCTGAGACATCTTTGCATGGTCTTATCAAGACATGCCACGATTGAATGTGGAGATTATGGTTCATAAATTGCCTTTGAAGTCGGAATGCAAACTAGTTCAACAGAAGCTAAGGAGAATGAAACTGAAGATGCTTTTGAAGATAAAAAAAGAGGTTAAGAAGCAATTTAAATCTAGATTTTTGAAGGTAGTAAAATATACAGAGTGGGTTGCAAACATTGTCCCAGTTCCTAAGAAAGATAAAAAAGTTAAAATGTGTGTAGATTACCAAAACCTTAATTGAGCAAGCCCAAAAGATAATTTCCTCCTCCCTCATATAGACCCCCTAGTTGATAATACTGCGAAAAATTTTTCTTTTCCTTCATGGATGGATTATCGTGGTATAACCAAATTAAAATGGCTTTAAAAGATATGGAGAAGACTATATTTGTCATAATGTGGGGAACATTATGTTACAAAGTAATGCCATTTGGGTTAAAGAATATAAGAGCAACTTACCAAAGGGTAATGGTCACCTTATTCTGTGACATGATGCATAAGGAAATTAAAGTGTATGTTGATGACATGATTACTAAGTCCCCTTAAGAAGAAAGTCATGTAGCAAACCTACGAAAGTTGTTTAAAAGGCTAAGAAAATATTGGTTAAAGTTGAACCTGATGAAATGTACATTCGAAGCCAAGTCTAGAAAATTGTTTAGGTTTTATTGTAAGCAAAAGAGAAATTAAGGTTGATCCGAATAAAATTAAAGCTACATAGGAGTTGTCATCCCTACACACACCAAAAGAAGTGAAACGTTTCTTGGGGAGATTGAATTACATCGCTAGATTCATATCTTAACTCACGGATAAGTGTGATATGATTTTTCAACTATCGAGAAAACAAAATCTTGGTGAGTGGGATAGTGAATGCCAAAATGCCTTAAAAAAAGTTAAGCAATATCTCTCTAATCTAGCGGTATTGGTATCGCCTGCTCTGGGATGACCTTTGATCCTGTATTTATCAATGCTCGAAAGATCCATGGGCTATGTGTTGGGGTAGCATGATGAGACTGGAAAAAAAGAGCGGGCAATGTATTACCTCAGTAAGAAATTTCTAGATTATGAGGTAAATTATTCCTATATAGAGAAGATATGTTATGCTCTAGTCTGGATAGCGAAAAGGCTCTGATAGTACATTTTATATCATGTTACATGGCTGATCACCAAAATAGACCCAATCAAATATCTGCCAGCTTTATCAGAAAGGAGAGCTAGGTGGCAAGTTCTACTATCCAAATATGATATCATTTATGTAAGCTAAAAGGCAATCAAAGGAAGTGCCATTACTGAATTCTTAGAAAGCAGTGCGCTTGACGATTATCAGCGGTTGGATTTTTAATTCCCTGACGAGTACTTGATGAATATTATGGTTGAAGTAGAAGAAAAGTCATTGAAAGGATCTATATGGAAAATGTATTTTGATGGAGCATAGAATGAATTAGGCCATGGAATCAGTGCAATTTTAATATCTCTGAAAGGGGATTATTACCCTTTTATAGCCTGGGTAATTTTTGATTGCACCAACAATATGGCAAAATATAAGGCATGTATTATGGGGCTTTGAGCATTATTAGAAAAGAAGGCCTAGGTATTGAAAGTCTATGAGATTCAGCCTTGGTAATTTACCAACTACATAGAGAATAGGAAACGCGAGACCCGAAGTTATAGCAATATAAAAAATTGATTCTAGAATTACTAGAAGAATTCAAAGAAGTAGACTTCATTCATCTATTTCATGATGACAATCAAATGGCGAATGCTCTAGCCACCTTAGCTTTGATGTTCAAAGTAAACGAAAGGTAAGAGGTGACACCCATTGAGATAAGTATTTATGAATTCCCTGTATACTGCCACAATATTGAGATTGAAGCAGATTGCCTTCCATGGTATCACGATATCAAAAATTATTTGAAGGATCGAGTATATCTGCCAAATCCTTAGAAAATGATAAGAGAACCTTAAAAAGGCTAGCATTGAATTTTATCTTGGATGGAAAGATTTTGTATAAGAAATGTTTTGACCAAACATTGTTAAGGTGTGTTGATGCTTCGAAAGAAAAGAAAATAATAGGAGAAGTACATGAAGGGATTTATGGGATTCATGACAATGGACACAAGATGGCAACACAAATCAAAGAAAATAATAGGAGAAGTACATGAAGGGATTGTGGGACTCAAGACAACAGACACAAGATGGCAAAACAAATCATGAGATTAGGCTACTTCTGGATGACTATGGAGAGTGACTATATCAAGTACGCCCAAAAGTGCTATAAGTGTCAAATTTATGCCAACAAGATTCATGTCTTACCCTCACCGTTACATGTCATGACTGTACCATAGCCTTTTTCTATATGGGGTATGGATGTCATCGAACCCATTACTCCTACAGCATTGAACGGGCATCGTTTCATCTTAGTGGCCATTGATTATTTCACCAAATAGGTGAAAGCCGCTTCTTTTGCAAATGTCACAAAATTAGTGGTGATGAAATTCCTAAAGGCCAATATCATTTGTAGATTCGGGGTCCCTAAAAGAATTAGAATGGAAAATGCCTCCAACTTGAATAATAAATTGATGACAGATGTCTGTACCCAGCTCAAAATCTCTTATCACAATTTAGTCACATATCATTTGAAGATGAATAGGGCTGTCGAAGCTGTAAATAAAAATATTAAGAAGATTATGGGAAAAATGGTGAAGGCTTATAAAAACTGGCACGAGAAGCTTTCGTTAGCTCTCTTTGCTTATCAAACCTCAGTACAGACCTCGATTGGGGCAACACCTTACTCATTGGTGTATGGCACGTAAGGGGTACAACCAAATGAAGTCAAGATCCCATCACTTCAAATATTAATAGAGGCCAAATTAGAAGAAGCTGAATGGGCATGAGATCTGTATGAACAAATTGAACTTTATTAAAAAAAAAAGGTTAAAAGTAATCCAACATGGGCAAATGTACTAGGAAAAGATGATGAAGGCCCATGATAAAAAGATTCATCCAGGACAACTTCATGAAAGAGAATTGGTGCTGAAGAAAATCCACCCGATACAAAAAGATCCACGAGGTAAATAGGCACCCAATTGGGAAAGGCCCTATGTAGTTTGCAAGGCATTCTTAGGAGGTGCATTAATCCTTGCTGAAATGGATGGAGATGTCTTGCCAAACCCCGTCAAAGCAGACAGTGTAGAGAAATACTACACTTAAAAAAAGAAAAAAAAAACAAACAGATAAAAATGAAAAAAAAAACAAAAAATTAAAAAAAATGAAGAAAACAAAAATCATATGAAAATTTGAATAGGGCATTCCATTAAAAGCGATACAAGGGGGAGGCTTCGAGTTGAAAACCCGAAAGGGCAGCTCAAGCAAAGAAAAAAATGATCAAATAGTAGGCATGATATGATCAAATGCATTTTTAAAAGATAAATCTATGTAGAAGCAGATATTTTGTTCAGAAAAAAGCTTTGAAGATCTGAATTCAGTTGACGAGACCTTTTCTTCAACATTTACCATTATCTTTGTGAATCTCTTCTTAGGCATTTTACCATTATTTTTGTAAAAAAACCAATATTCTACTTTCTTTCCATGAAATGCAACCTCTGTTAAACTATCTTTTTGATCATGCTAACATTTTTGCTAAATGAATTAATGAGTTAAAGAAATAAAGATTGATTAAAATAGATAACAAACTAGTTTCTTTGAGTTACTTTGGAATGAGGTCAAAACATTATAAAAATCTTGGTTCACGTCTTAATTCCTTCGAACGTTCTAGGAAGTGTTAAGGGTGTATAACTAATGGTCTTAGATAGAATTCTGACAATGGAAGAAACTCAGCCTCTTAGAAGATATTCATCATTTTGTTTCGGCTGGCAAGAGAGTTGATGGAAATGTCAGGTCCTTGTTACATTCTAAAAACCACAGATGGATCGAAGGAGGGCATCCTCTATACATTTCCAATCATATCCTTTTCCTCAACCACTAGACGGCATTGATGCATCACAAAGTCCTGTTTTCTCTTGAGGCAGGGACATCACCCACATTTCTAATCATATCCCTTTTCCTCAACCACTAGACAGTATTGATGCATCACAACATCTTGTTTTCTCTTGGGGCAGGGACATCGCTCACATTTCCAATCATATCCTTTTTCCTCAACCAGTAGATAGTATTGATGCATCACAAAGTCTTACTTTCTCTCGGGGTAGGGACATTGCCCACATTTCTAATCATATCCTTTTTCCTCAACCATTAGATGGTATTGATGCATCACAAAGTCCCATTTTATCTTAGGGTAGAGACATCGCCCACATTTCTGATCGTATCCTTTTTCCTTAAGCACTAGATGGTATGGATGCATCATAAAGTCCTGTTTTCTCTCGGGGTAAGGACATCGCCCACATTTCCAATCATATCCTTTTTCTTTAACCACTAGATGGTATTGATGCACCACATGACCACAAAGGGCATCCCCTATACATTCCTAATCATACCATTCTCTTTTAGTCACTAGATGACGCTGGTGCATCATAATCTAAATTTCTCATAGGGCAAGAACAATTGTTTCTTTAAAGACAACGTCAGATTCAAGATTAGCCCCTTATCTCCAGAAAGATTCTCCACACTTTGTGAAGATGTTTCTGGTTTTTGAAGTGGGTTGAATCATGATTTAAAAAAATAAATGAAAGATAAAAAAAATAAGGAATAAATCCAATCATGAAAATCCATGCACATTCACCATGCATCCACATTCATAATTGTGTAATTCATAGGTTTAAAGCAATGAAACAAGAAAAAAAATCAGAATGGATACTGCTTCAAAATCAAAAAGTAAGTCAAGCTTTCTCAAAGATCTCAAATATCAGATTACTTCAACCTTATTAAGATTTGTCTTCAATCAACCATACTCGGTCAAATTCTTACTTACTTAGCTATACTCGGTCAAGTCTTGCTACATTTTACCTACTCAAACTTTCCTTTTACTTTTGTTTAACATGATCGTTTAGCCCTGGTCAAACTTTCTTCCACTTTTGTTTGACATGATGGTTTAGCCTTAGTTAAACTTTCTTTTCACTTTTGTTTGATGTGATGTTTAGCCCTGGTCAAACTTTTTTTTGCTTTCGTTTAACGTGATGGTTTAGCCCTAGTCAAACTTCTTTTTTTTTCATTTAACATGATGGTTTAGCCCTGGTTAAATTTTCTTTTCATTTTCATTTGATGTGATTGTTTAGCCCTAGTCAAACTCCCTTTTCATTTTATTTGACGTGATGGTTTAGCCCTAGTGACGTGATGGTTTTGCCCTGGTCAAACTTCTTTTCACTTTCGTTTAACATAATTATTTAGCCTTAGTCAAACTTTCTTTTCACTTTTATTTGACGTAATAGTTTAACCTTGGTCAACCTCTCTTTTCAATTCGTTTGATGTGATGGTTTGGTCTTGGTCAAACTTTTCTTTCACTTTTGTTTGACGTGATGGTTTAACCCTGGTCAAACTCTCATTTTATTTCGTTTGACGTGATGGTTTAGACCTCGTCAAACTATCTTTTCACTTTCATTTGACGTCATGGTTAGCCCTAGTCAAACTTTCTTTTCATTTTGTTTGACATGAAGGTTTCACCTTGGTTAAACTTCTTTTCACCTTTTTTTGATGTGATGGTTTAGCCCTGATCAAACTCCCTTTTCATTTTGTTTGACGTGATAGTTTAGCCCTGGTTAAACTTCCTCTCACTATCGTTTGACATGATGGTTTCACCCTGGTTAAACTTTGTTTTGTATCTCGTTTGACGTAACGGTTCAGCCCTGGTCAAACTTATTATGTTTAACCTTAGGTATTACTTTTCTATCCTTTATCTACCCGTTGACTTGGTCCCGGGTAAGTCCTTTCATTTGTTAACCTGACTACTTGGTCTCAGTCAATTTGTCTTACTGGTAGGTTTGTGCGTTTCGCCCTAGCCAACTTATTTTCAATATTAACTTCACCGTAGGTTAAAAGTTCCCCTTTGAATCAGTAAGCTCTAATATATATGTTCATATCTTGTTTTTCTTGTACTTTGTGGCCTAGACGAAATTGTGTCTATTTAGTGTTTGTCCTATTCCTAATTCTCAGCAACAGACAAAGAGGGACAGCTGTAGACACCTAAATTCATCTGGGCTGCCTGTCTCTAAAAATCCCAAGTGTCCGAGAACAAAAATGTAGTGGCCACTCTGATGGAGGTCAATTTTCACCATAAGGTTTTCATATTTTTGTAATTTTAATCAGTCATATGTAAATAACTATATATACACATGATGGAAAAATCCATTTTCTCGGGTAAGAAAGATGAATCCGTAAAGGAAAAATTTTTGTTTTTGAACAAATTCTTGACAAATTTTATAAATTACCTTGCAGATAATCTCACGATTAATTTTTCTATTTTTAGAAATTTTTTTGAGATTTTTCTGAAAAACTCAAAAAATTGGTGGTAGAATATTTTTACCGACACCGGTATGGTTTTATGCCGATTCTTAACCTGAAAAATCATAAATATTCAAGGAAAAATATGTATTGGCATTTTCTACCATGAAGTGTCAAACTGTAAATTTTATAAATTAATTTTAAATTTTGTAGTTTTACGAGTATCATGCTCATGAATTTTACTTTTGGTTCTTGTTAATCTATTTTTAAAATTTTACAAGTTCATTTTCTTCATTTTAGAAATTAATGTTTTGAATAATATGTGGTCTTGAATTTGTTTTACTCCAGTGTCAATGAAATTTCGTAATTTTTTTCGGTATTGAAATACAAGTTTTTCTTTAGTCGTAAAATTTTTGGTGGAATTCTTTCGGGTTTCAAACATCAAAATTCATCTAATATTATTGTTTGACTCACCTTAAATTAGTTTTGAAAAATTCATTTATTTTCATGAGTTTTGAATTTTTTTTCTTGAAATTCCTTTATTTTTGAAATACAGAGTTTCTACTCTATAAATTTCTTCCGTAGGATTTTTAAGAGTTCATAATTTTTTAAATTCTTTAAATATTATTTTTTAATCGATATTAATTTAGTTTGTAAAAAAATCAATTTATTTTATGAGTTTTATATTTTTTTATGTAAAATAATTTTTCCTCGATATAGGTTTCTCTCGTAAACTTTTACGAGTTTGCTATTTTAAATCTTTTTTTATACAGAAAAATATATTTTTACTATTAGATTGAATTAAATTGATCATTTGAAATTTTATTTAAAAAAAATAATTTTTAATTTTTATAATTTAATCTTTTAATTAATTTTTACAGTATAATTTTACATATTATATACAAATATCACTCAAAATATCTCTAGAAATCAATGATATTATGCATGACATCACCAGGAGACAAGAGTTATAAGTTTAAATCCAATCAATTTGTCAAAAATCAAATCATATCTCAAACAAATCAAATATAAAAATAAAAAAATAAAGATATTATGAGATGTAATAAATGAAACAACATTTTTAGGGATTTTGGATGGAAACTCACGTTAAGGATGGATTCAAAAGAAAATCCATCATCTTGCTATCCACTCACTTGGAAAAAAAACCATGAAAAAAAATCCCCCAAATAGTTCATAACTTCCATAAGCCAAAAACTCCAAAAATCTATAAAATTTACTTGAGTTTTTTGATGTTTTTCAACCTTTCAAGGTAACTTCTCTTCCAAAATCTCATATTTATGTTGATTTTATGCTTGATTTCTTATTTTAGTGAGTTTTATGATTGCTTGAGCTCATGGATTTCATTCCATGTTGAAAGGCCAAGCA
>JBBYHK010476415.1:1969-18812 GCA_038382065.1 Adansonia grandidieri | reverse complement strand
TTCTCAATCAACATTGGTCTTCTGGCGATGGGTATAAATGGTGTTACTGAAGGTTGGTATGGACTTTCACGGACAACGTTAAATTGTTTTGAGGGATTTTTGAGGTTGTAGAAAGTGAGTTAAGGAAAATATATAGAGTAACAAATGGTTAAAAGAGCATCAGGATACATTCTTATGCCGAAATCAATAAATATTCAAGATCGAAAAACCAAAAAAAATACTGGAAAATAAAGAATGTTAATGCCTTGTCTCATTCTACTTATGCTTTAAATTTTGTGGCCAATATGATAGAAATTGTCCTTCTGTAATCAACATAAATGTTATAGTTGGGTCTGGTTTGAGATTCTCAAACTTTTGTATAACTATTGGACATGCAACACTTACAAAGCCAAATACCAAATAAATAAAAGTAGGCACGAGAATCAATGATGAAAAAAAAAAAAACACAAATGATTCGCCGGATTGGTTCAACTAAAAATCGATAATTTACTTGATCCGATACATATAGAAAACGAAAATATAACGGATTAATGGAAAAACAGAAATATTAAAAAAACCAATTTTTTTGATTAAATTTTTTATTTTATAAGATTTAAAATTTTAATTCAATTATATATTAAAAATTATATCATTAAATCAAACAAATATTTTTATTAATTAATTACTATATTTAATATTTAATTATTTATTAATTTAATCTCCGATCATTTTTTTTAATTCATAGATAAGAATTGCTTTTGTAGCTAAAATGATCAAATGCATAACACGCCTCTCGCACTTGGATTTATTCTCCATTTTATTATATTCTATTCTATTCCTTGACTTGGCACCGTCCACGTTAATTAATTATTTAATTCAATACCATGATTTATTATTTAGCAGTGGTTTTGGATATTGGGGCTTTCCAAGTCCAATCAAATCAAATCTTTCAAAGCGTTTTTAGAGGGAGAATTTTAAAATTATTAAAAAATTTTAAATTTTAAATATTAGTATTTATAATTTTATTATTTGGATAAATATTTTTAAAAAAATTTAAATATTAAAATTTGACGAAATAAAAAAGTAATTTTAAATAATAATATTAAAAATTAAAAAAGAAAAATATGTAATATATTTGTCATTAGATTGGTAAATATAGATAAATATTCCAAAAAACATAAAAAATTTTTTTAAATGAGCTTTTTTTTGGTTGAAATTGAAAAAAATATAATGATATTAAAATACGAAATATAGTAAATGTTAATATCTTAATAAATTTCACAAATTTCTCCACTAGAGATTGCATTTGAAAAGGAAATTTGAGCCATCTAAAATTCCTTTTCAAATTCAAAAAATTTTAAGGTTTTTCATTTTTATTTTGCCAAACAATTAAAATTTATTTTAAAATTTTAAAAGTCTCTTTACGAATGAATTTCTTCCTTGAAATCTCTCATCCGAACAAAACCTTAAGTCATATTTTAATGTTCCTTTTCCAAATAAAAAAAATGCTTTTTCTTTTTTGATTTATTATGAAAATTGCTAAGTTAAATCTTATTTTGGCATAAAACCTTTATGTTTTTTTTTTATTTAATTTGTAATGAAAATGGGTTATGTGCTTAAATTGTTAAGTTAGCAATGAAAAAGCTTTTGGTTTTTAAGCCATTATTGTTTGGCACTTCTTTTTCAATGTCATTCAAGTTCTACAAGATAGTTTTTTTCTTTCTTTTTTCAATTGTGATTTTTTCCTCTCTTTTGAAGTAAGACAATTATAAAATCTAAGTTTGGAAATAAGAAGTAGTTGACATGAAACCTCAACTATTTTACTTCCCTAATTTCTAAGACCTTTATTTTAATAATTGACAAGGTTTTAACTAATAAACTTAAAGTTTTTTCTTTAATAAATGAGGTCGGGATAAATATTAAGCTTCGAACTCTAAATTTTTTAAATGTTAATTAGTTGCATGAATCAACTGAACTAAGTAAGTTTAATTAATTAAGAGCACATAAATATTAAAATCTAAATTTGTAAGGGGTTAATTTCAATCGAGCTCAAAATACACTAAATTATAGTTAATCAAACTCAAAATTCATTCTATTAATATCAATGTGACATAAATGATAAGATATACTAATATTTATAAAATTGAATCAAAATTCAAAAAAGATAACTATCAATTTACAAAGAAAATTAATCTATGAAAATAAAAACTGAAATTCCTTTAAAATAATTATGAATTTGACTTAAAACCTAAATGAAAGGAGGGGCGTAGACTAGCTAGTCTTTTGTCGGCGGTCACAAACCTAATAATCAAACTCGTTTGAACGGATTCTATTTCACTCATCCCACCTGTCACGTTTGCCCCAAATCCTCCCACTGTATAGATTTAGGGCAATCTAAAACTTTATCTGTCTTTATAATCTTTTTGGCAAGATTAAATTGCATAATCGACTTGAAAATTATTATATCTTATTTCTTAAATTAAAAATTAATAACTTTAATTTAATGAGAAAGAGTATCCATCATATACTTCAAAAAATTTTTCTTAGCAATTTGCTTATTTTATTTTTCATTTTATAGTCTATGAATCAAACTTTACGTATTTATCAAGGTTAAAAAAAGGGATTGAACTCCAATTTTCTATTCATTTAAATAGGATTTTAAATATTTTAAAAATAAATATACTAAATTATTGATCAAAAAACGTATTTGATTTAGTAGTTTAGCATAATTTTAAGATGTTATGAGTTTAAATCTTATCAAATACAGATAAATTTTATTCAAAAAAATTAAAAATATAAAAAGCTTTTTTTAAAGGTTTTCAATTTTTAATGGTTTTTAACGGTTTTTTATCAATTAAACCGATTTTAGACTAATTTTTTTTAAAATTCTATTTTTTAAACCCTAGATCGGGTAAATTAAAATAATTAAATTAATCAATCTGATTCGATTTTTTCAGCCATACTGCAAATCAACCATTCTATTTACTTGTTATGAAAGCTAGAGTTAATTTGGTCATATATAAAACCTTAAACTAATAATAATAAGAACAAAAATGCACAAAGTAGAAAATGTTAACCTTTGAATATGATATAAATAAATATAGCAACCCTTTAAATAATCCCAAATTTATAGGAAAAACTATCATATTATTGGAAGTATAATTATTAAATTACAAAAGTAAAATTAATAGTTGACATATATCTTTAAAATATAATAATAAAAAAATAAAATATGTGATCACTTTTAATTTATTTGTAAAATTATAAAAAAATAAAAAATTATTTTTGTTATATATATATATATATAAAAAATTCAATTTAGGAGGTAATTTTCATTTTTTAAAAAAAAGGTTGGAGGTCATTACCGTGATATAGTGTAAAAGCAAAGGGCATATAGCAAACTGTCCGCCAAATCCATTATCCTAATTAGCTTTTGCCGCGTTACGGACACATTGATTTTTATTCCCCTCCGTAACGTTGAAAAAAATTGCACACGACGTCGAATTAGTTTGGCTTTTAATTTTTGATTAAATTAATTAAATTAATTGGTTGATTTAAAAGAAATTTTAAATATATATATATATTTTAAATAATTTTAATATTAAATAAATATTAAAAATATTAAATTATTAATAAAAATACATATTTAATTTAATAATTTAATTTTTGATATAATTTTAAGATATTATAAATTAAAAAAAATTATTTTTATATAATTTCAGATCTCTTCTTTCTTTTATTTTTTTTTTAAATATTTTTCTTTGGGGTAAACTGAACACTGGACTTTTTTTTTTTTTTTTCCAATCGAATATTTACTTTCTTTTTCTATACTTTTGTCTCAGAACTTTGCTCCTTACAAAGTTGAGGAACTCCTTCCGAGTCTTCGATCACTCTCTGGTTAGCTTTCTAATATAACTATTTCCATCTCTTTTTATCTTATAATTTGTCTTTGATCTCTTGCTGCCTTCCTTTTACCTCAGTTTGTAAGGTTTTTGGAAAACTGGGTTTCTTTTCCTTTTTACATATAATTCAGATTTAGGTGTTTTTTGTTTTTTAAAATTTATTGTCTGATTTTCTGTGGTTATGGGGCTTTAGTTTTATGGGTTTGATGTAAATTTATCAACCATGATTTCAATAATATTTTCTAGCTTTTTTTTTTTTTTTTTTTAATGGGAGTTGGATAACTATGGCAAATCTCAGTTGCCTTAATTTGAAAGTGGGGAGTTTAATTATTTTATAAGCGATGTGGATATTTAAGAATAAGATTAGTTATTATTGGATTGAATTATCATCCGGGTTGATCTTAAATTGTGTTTTATTTTCCCCTTTGGATTGCAGGGTCTTGGTGGGAGTTCTTGAAGGTTGTTTGTTTTAATGGGGAAAGGTTCGAAAAGCAACTGCAAGTTAGCATCACATAAACTCTTCAAGGACAAGGCGAAAAACCGGGTGGATGATCTGCAGGGAATATTTTTGGATCTGCAGTTTGCCAGGAAGGAGAGCCGCAACATCGATGTCACTGTCCTCGAGGAGCAAGTCCATCAGATGCTCCGCGAATGGAAAGCTGAGCTCAATGAACCTTCTCCAGCATCTTCATTGCAACAAGTTAGCACCTCGCGTTATAAATTTCATTTGAATAACAAATTTTATATTAGTGTGAGTTTGTGTGAATGTTTTTATGTGGTTTGAGGGGTTTGGTCTGGCAGTCACAAAATGTAACTAAGATAAATGCTTATGAGTTTTGATGTTAAGGGGTTGAAAATACTGTCTAAAACGTGTGATTGTTCATGGTGATTTACAGGGTGGGGGCCTTGGTTCATTTTCGTCGGACATTTGTCGGCTGTTGCAGCTTTGCGAGGAGGAAGATGATGCAACTAGTGTGCTAGCTGCACCAAAGCCTGAGCCTGATGATCAAAGCCTGCAAGCAGGAGATACTGCTGCTTTTCAAGAGGTGCTTTCTCTTTGTCCTTGAATTCCTTGCTTTTCATTTTCTTTTGAAATTTGCATGATGTTTGGACTGCAAAACAAATTTATATGAAGTATGCTTAGGCAGCCTGAGCCTCAAGTTAAGTTTGTCCATCCTAAGGGATAAGATTTCTCTATTCCTGGAAGGCATTTTGTTTCATTCTTATTATAAATATAGGATTTAGAGCTGTATAATGTATATGCTTGTATTTTACAGTCACGGTTGATTTCACTTTCTAGAACGTGTGAATGAGAGAAACACTGAAAAACTATTTTGCATGAGGATTATTGCTAATTTGTTTCTTTTCTGAAATAGTGATACAGAGTAGAGAAGGCTACTATA
The DNA here is from genome assembly GCA_038382065.1 of Adansonia grandidieri. Classification (NCBI taxonomy): domain Eukaryota; kingdom Viridiplantae; phylum Streptophyta; class Magnoliopsida; order Malvales; family Malvaceae; genus Adansonia; species Adansonia grandidieri. The sequence goes on along the minus strand of JBBYHK010476415.1, from coordinate 13,528 downwards.
ATTTGCTTATAATTCTCTTCTGGTTGGTCTTTAACGAACGTTATGATAAAATAATGTTTGGCTATCTTAAACCTACTGATTTCCTTAATAATTAAGTGGGTGTTTCTGTGACAAATAGGAGAGGATATATGATATTTTTGTAAGAGCCCAGAGCATCAAATATATTTCATTCATTGCACACTCAATGAATAGGAAGACAGGCGTAGCCTGTGGCTTTCATTCTAACACTTCTCTCACTTCTCTCTTGTATTCTTCTTGTTAAAAATTTAGTCCGCAAATCATGTCGCTGTAGTTGAGGTGAATAATCATTCCTTTAAAAATTGCCATCTAGAATCTTAATTGAGCCAATTAAGGTGTTGGGTATAATATATATATTTTTTATTATAGATACCTATCAAATCAATTGCTTTACTGCCATCTTACTTTATCGGCCTTAGGTGATAAGAATGAGCCTGGCATGTTTTGTGGAGTGGGGGGCTGCATTATGGATTTATCATGTATGCAGATAAGAGGGGACCGAACTTCTGCCTCACAGGGCCTGATGCCTTAGAATGTGCTTCTGTGCTGCTTTGTTGTGTACAGGTGGCAAGTTTGAGAAGTTGATGAATTTTTCCTTATTTTATCAGAGGGGATGGTCAAAACATAAACTTATTGCTAATGTTTACTTTCCTCATGTTCAGCTTTATGTGTACTACTATGCCAAGATATTTGATTTCAGCTTACTGGGGCTTTATTTACCTTTTCTTGTTTCTACTTTCTGCATTAAAGTGTCGTCTTTCCCTAGAGCAGAAGTTCATATCCTTTGGCTTTTCGTCTTATTGTATTTCATGAATGTTTTGGAGTTAAAGGATTATGTTTTTCTTTTGGCATGTTATTATGTTTAAAAAATCATTTGCTGGCAAGTTTTATAATCCATATGTTCTTACAGGGTTATGGAGTGAATCAGGGGCAACACGAGCGTGGCTTTCCGTTAGTTGATCATTGCAAAGACTTGCCTTCAGGAGTCCACACCATGTCAATTACTAACTTGGAAGGAGCTACTCAATTGGAATACCCTCAGTTTGATTTGCATCAGGATTTCGAGCACCTCTACACGGGTTTTAATGGTACAGGTTTATGTGGTGAGGATGCCATGCCTTATACTTCTAGCTATCTGCCGAGTATACGCACACCACCATCTGCGTTCTTAGGTCCAAAATGTGCACTTTGGGATTGTCCGAGGCCTGCTCAAGCGTTGGACTGGTGTCAGGACTACTGCAGTAGCTTTCACGCTGGTTTAGCAATGAATGAAGGTCCACCTGGAATGGGCCCGGTTCTGCGACCCGGTGGGATAGGCCTCAAGGATGGTCTCCTCTTTGCTGCTCTCAGTGCTAAGGCACAAGGGAAAGATGTGGGTATACCGGAATGTGAGGGAGCCGCAACTGCAAAATCTCCATGGAATGCTCCTGGTATGTTTTGTCGATATTGCTTTACTCGATTCTAGTGGCAACTTTTATGAGTGGGAACAGAATATATTCTCTAACCATAAACAATGTTCTTTATGACTTTTGTGAAATTAATTAATTTTCTTGCTGTGATTGCAGAGCTCTTTGATCTTACGGTTCTTGATGGTGAATCAATTAGGGAGTGGCTCTTTTTCGATAAGCCTCGAAGAGCATTTGAAAGTGGGAACAGAAAGCAGAGGTCTTTGCCGGATTACAGTGGGCGTGGCTGGCATGAGTCAAGAAAGCAAGTCATGAATGAATTTGGAGGACTGAAGAGATCATACTACATGGATCCACAGCCACTAAACCATTTCGAGTGGCACCTTTACGAATACGAAATCAACAAATATGATGCTTGTGCCTTGTATAGATTGGAATTGAAGCTTGTCGATGGTAAGAAAAGCGCAAAGGGGAGATCAGCGAATGATACAGTCGCTGATTTGCAGATGCAGATGGGAAGGCTCACTGCGGAGTTCCCATCTGATAACAAGCGCTATGTCAAAGGGCGGGCTAAGATAAATGCAAGGGTTGGTGTCAGAAATCTTTATTCCACTCCAAATCTGGTGGCACCAACGAGTGAGAAGTTTGATTACGGGGTTGGCAGGCAGTACGACTATCTTTTTGACAATTTAAACAGTTATTATCTAGCATGATCATTGAAGAAATTTGGGTAAAACCCGAAGTAGCTGCAGATTCTGCATTTTTACGAAGTCCTTTTCTGCAGTTTTTCATTATCAGATAAACCAAGTCAAGCTCTTTCTTCTGATAGCCATAAATTTGTACAGTTCATTTGCAGACAAAGTGCTGTATTAGTTTTTTAGGCGATCATCATCGATGATGGAGCTCAAATTAACTTCTGGAAGACGATCAGAGGCGAAAACATTGTATAAACAATGGAAGCTAATAATTTTTCCGGGGTTTTAGTACTGTTTATGCTTTAAATCTTTCAGCTGTTCTTGAAAGATACTTGTTTGCAGCTGGATCTACATATGTATAATCAAATACATTTCTTGAGTCCGATATCAGCTGATTTGTGCTTTGAGAACTCGTTAATGGTTTTTGATTTCGCTCTCTTGTTATATATATATATTTTATAATTTAAATTTAAATAAAAATATTTTTTATTATTAAATAATAATTTAAACTGAACTCAGTTAGAAAAATGCTTTTAGGCCCAAGCCAATATGAATTGGGTTTGTTGGGCTATGCGAATAACTTAATGTCGGTCTTGTCGGACCCAGTGAGTAACCCGTTTTTGTGTAGACATTTAAGGAACAGCTTGTAAACCATTTAGTTTTAACCCTTCAGAATTAGAAATTTTTCTCATGGTCAGCCCATGGCCTGCCCATTAAATCTATGAAGCAATCATCTTATTTCTTAATAGCATCAAGTAATTGCGTTACATCAACATGCCTTGGTTCATACAATACGAAACAATAACTATACCTAATAATTTTAAATACGATTACATAAATATAGTATGCTTAAAACACTTAATACATGACATGATACGAATACATATTTCAAAATCTATATAAATATATAATACATTAAACATGATTATGAAATAAATTGCCAAGTCTAATAATAGCCAAGACCCTTCAATTAAGTGGCTTGCTCACCATACAATCATTCACGTAAGACTAATCATCATAAGATGTTCTAGATGTGCCTACCTTACTATTTTCGGACATGGTTATTGTAAGCAAATTGCATCATAAATATGTATATTTGTGTCTAATATATATCCGGGTATAATTATTGTAATCACATTGCATTTATAAAATGTGTACGTGTCCAATACATATCCAGTCACAGCTATCGAGATATAATCCTTCAAATATACGAAAATCTTAAAAAATGGGCTGTCATGACAAGTGGATTAATCTCGTTATGCATTGTGCTACTATTTTTTCCTAGTCCTTACTATCAGTGGACCTATTACTGACGCTTTCTCCCCAAAAAGAAGGATCCGTCAAGGAGACCCTTTATCTCCGTATCTTTTTCTAAGATGCAGTCCTAGCTAAAGCACAAGGGGATGGGATCTTGCATGGAGCTAAAGCATGTAGGAGTGGGCCACGGGTCACTCACCTTTTCTTCGCAGATGATTCCCTTATTTTTGCTAAAGCAAGTCAAGGTGAGAGTGCAGAGATCTTGAGAATATTGCAGCTGTATGAGAATAGTTCAGGCCTGAAGATCGACTTTGAAAAGTCTGCCTTGTTTTTTGGTACGAATACGGCAATGGAGGCCAAAGAAGGGATCTCGTCGGTACAATATTACCACTACATCTAGCCTGGAGAAGTACCGGGGGCTGCCAACAGTAGTTGGAAGGGGAAACAATTGGCTTTTAGAGAATTAAAGGAGCTGATGTTGGCTAAGATTCGAGGGTGGAGCAACCGAACATTATCACTAGGGGTTAAAGAAATTTTTATTAAAGTAGTACTTCAGTCGGTACCTCATGCTATTAACGTTTTCAAGCTTCCAACAACTTTGTGCAAGGAACTAAACTCAGTCATAAGCAACTTCTGGTGGAAACAAAAGGACAGCAACAAAGGCATATCTTGGCGAAGCTGGACTAATATGCGTATTCCAAAAATGAAAGGGGGGATGGGTTTCAGAGAGTTGGAAAATTTTAACAAGGCTACGTTAGATAAACAGGGATGGTGATTGGCGACTGCAATTAACTCACTAGCGTATAGGGTCTTCAAAGCGAAGTTCTTCCCAAGTGTGAACTTTATGCAAGCGGAATTGGGACAAATCCATCATATACTTGGCGAAGCATATGGGGGACGAAAGAGCTACTGGGAAAAGGAATTAGGTGGCGACTGGGACACGGTGATAGTATTCGAATATGGAAAACCAAATGGGTTCCGAGTAATGTCCCACATTTTGTTGTACCTAAATTTTCTGTAGCGGATGAAGATTGTAGAGTGAACACATTGTTGGATCCGCGTACAAATGGATCCGCGTACAAAACGGTGGAAGGGGGACCTGACCATTAGCATGTTTTCAATAGCTGAGACGAAGGAGATCAGTGAGATACCGGTTAGTAAAATGGGGATGCAGGATATCAAGATCGGGCACTATGACAGCAAAGGAAGTCATACGGTTAAGAGTGGGTTCAAGCTGTTGATGGAAAACCAGATAGGAAATGGCAATGAGTTTAATCGGGAAAGGGTACAGCAGGAGAAGGTAACACGGAAGGTTGTATGGACAGCGGAAGTCCCAAACAAGATAAAGATTCTGCTATGAAGAGCTTCCCACTGCATCTTGCTTGTCAGAACAGAATTGAACAGTCGTGGTTTGAATGTAAACACAAGCTGTTTTAGATGCAACGAGGGCATTGAAACAGTGTTGCAAGCTATCACGGATTGCAGCTGGGTTAGAAAAGTGCAATGATGTTGCAGTATGGGTAATGCAGATGTGTGGGAAGGTAAATAAGGATCAAGTGGCCATTTTTATGATCACAATATGGGTGATATGGGCAGAAAAGAATGGACAACTTCACAGTGGGCGAAGAAGAACAGTGCAGGAAAAAATTGACTTTATTTCCTCATATTGGGCAGAATATAAGGTAGCAAACTTTCGTGAGCAACAGGGAGTGAAGCAAGCGCAAGGATGGCAGGCACCGCAGCCAGGAGTAATTAAAGTAAATTTTGATGGGGCAATTAATAGCGGCAGTGGACAAGGTGGAATTGGTATTGTGATTAGAGTAAGAGCACCAAAAATGCAGAATATACGAGTAAATAATCCTTTTTATCTGAAACATACGCAGCTTTGGAGGCACTGCAGTTGGCGTCTGAGCTAGGATATCACAGTATAATCTTAGAAGGGGATAGTCTCCGGATCATTAGTCAACTGCAATCAAGGGAACGTTACTTATCAATAAATGGAGCAATTATATAAGATGCAAAGTTAAAGCTGAAGGGATTTACTTCTTGCATTACGAAACATGTCAGGCGTACTGGAAATTAAGTAGCTGACATTCTAGCAAAATGTGGCGCTCGACAGTTTGATACTGAAGTATGGGTTGAGCAATATCCTGAGTTAATTCTTGATGTTGTACAAACTGACGTCACTAGATTGAATTTTTGAATGGATTGATGAATTTATCCAAATATATATATATATTAACAGAGCTTCGAGTTGTAAGAGGTGACCTGATCCTAGAAGGATTTTATTTATAGATGCATCGTTCTTGGGTTTTTTTATACAAATATTGTAAATTTTTTTTATTTTTTTATTTACAGTAATTTTAAAATTAATTTTCGACGAGTTAATTAATTGAAAACTCGTCATGCTATATGGCGAGTTTCCAACAGAAAAAAAAGGTGAGTTCTCCGCGGGAAAGGAATAACAAAAAAATTTCAAAAAAGTTAAATTAATAAATAATTGTAAAATAAAAGTAAAAACAAAAAAAATAATTTCAAAGAAGAAAATGATATTTATTAAAATTATTAATAAAGAAATTAAAATTATCTATTTACCTCTTTGGTCTGCTAATCGACTCTCTTCATATATATATTTTTTACATAAATTATGTATAAATATATAAATTAGCTATCGTATCAGAAGGAATTTGATTTCCTATGCATCGTCACATTTCTCGGATTTCAAAAAATCTAATAGTCATTAGTCAAATATTGTCTGTCATGTTAGAAAACGAGTTCTCAACACATAGTTTTTTCTTCTTTTTTTTTTTATAATAATAAGATAAATGATATAATTTTAGATTTATACTTGAATAAATATTATAGATTTTTAATTTTTGATATAATAGTAATGATATATGCTGATAGTTTAAAATTATTATGAGTTTTTGATATGTTGTGTGAGTATATTAAATTTAGTATAGATATAAATATACTAATATTTAAAAATTGGATATAAAAATTTATATATATATATATGGGGGAGAGTCGGTCAACAGACCAAAGAGGGGTATATAAGTAATTTCAATCTTTTTATAATAATTTCAATAAATATCATTCTGCTTTTTGAAATTATTTTTTTTGCTTTCACTTTTATTTAATAATTATTTGCTATTTTTATTTTTTTATAATTTTTTCTAAGCTGGATGCTTTGATTCCTATCCCTCATTGGGAATTCGCCAACTCCATTATATTTGCTTCTCCTCATCTTGGATGATGAGTTTTCAATACAAAATCAAAAATGAGTATATTTTTAAAATTAATTAAAAACAACACATTAACAAAAATAAAAAAAAATTATCGATAATGATATAAAAAAGTCACGTGCTTGCATGCATTTTCGGAAAAAAGTGGGAGCCAAAAAACATTTTGTACAGCTTCCAAACAAATAAAAGCCCAAAATTAGTCAACATGACCATGTTGCTAACATGCGCCAGCCCTCAACTTCAAAAATAAACCTTAAAAAAAATCATAACTCTATGCTACGGGTCATGTCGGATTATAACGAGCTATATTTATTTAAATTTGATTCAATTTAAAAAATAAATTTTAAATATTATTCAATTATATTAAAATATAAATTTTAAATTTTATCAAAATTCATGTAAACTTTAGTTATAAGACTAGAAGAAAAAGAGAAAATATAAATTATTCTTTGAAGTTTTCTTTATTATTGTCGTGATAATGAGTCCAATGTACATTTATTATCATTTTGCAAGAAATTCAGGACCAACTTCTAATTTTAGGATCTAATAAAGGTAATGGTGATTGCCATTTACATTATAGTTTTTCACACTCGTACCATCAAGTGGATTTGGATGCAACATGACGTGTGTGAATATATATATATATATATATATATATATATATGGACAGAGAGAGTGGGTAGTTTTTTATATTAAGTAAATGCAAATTTTTGTAAATAAAATATTTAAATTTTTTATTAAATGATATTTATACTTTATAAAAATTGAATTAAAATTTTTTTATGATTCTCCGATTGAATTGGTATCACTTAACTCATGAAATTAAACTCAATTAAGAAAATTATAAATTGTACGATAGATAAACTGAAATCAAGCACATTTGGGTGAAAAATGTTTTTTGAGGAAAAAATATTTTAAAAATTATTAGATTAATATATAAAAGCATAAATAAATTTTTTAAAGAGAGTAGTTTTATTTTAAAGGGTAAAGTACAAAAAGATCTTGTGGTTTAAGGCTAGTAATCTTTATCCCTATGTATTTTAAAAATTGACGCTTAACTCTTTCGTGCTTTCATTCTATTGACAATAGGTATAATACTATTATCACTTATGATTTAGAGATGTAACACATAGTCTTTATGCTTTAAAAACTAATACTTACATCCTCTGATATTTACCTCTTACTGTTAATTTCCCATAATAAATCTCCAGAACTCATTATGGTAGTTCATAATCTAAGCTTTTTTTTGCCATACTGTTCTTCACCATGCAGCCATGGAAATTGAAAACCTGCAGCTTGCTAAAGTCACCATTATTAGCATCATTATCATTTAATTTTTCTATAGATGAGATAAACAAGAATTTATTATTAGATTTGATTTTTCTTTAACATTTTTCAACTTCAAGTCATTATCAAATCGTCTACATTCTTGATAAGGTCAAATAAGCCTTTGAAAAAAACTAAAACGGAAACTATAAAAAAGTGTTCATCATCAGCAGCACCAGTATCGCGCTACCAACTATTGGAACCTGGATCATGCTCAATTGAATAAAAATAAAAATAAAAATATTTTAATTTAATCAAAACTAAATGAATAACGTATGCAACAAAATAATTAAAATCAAATACCAAATGCCCCAAAGGATTAACTAGTGAGTTTTAACCAACCTAAAAATTTAAGAAACGAAAATAAAAAATCATACCTCAAATCAGGATTGTCAAGATCTCGATTAGGTTCGATCACCGCTTGTTCTTGCATATTGAGCCTCGTTGTCACAGACCAAAGCTGTCCAATTGCTCGACCTCTAATGATGATACACACAGGTGGCTCGAGAAACCTTCACTCGAGTTGAAAATTTGCTTAATGCTCCATTTCGATGGCAGTGAAATTAGTTTTTGTGAGACTAAAAACAGTGGTACTAATAAGATTAATTATAATAGCAATGAGATTAGGTACTATAGCGATGATATTAAAATCAGTAGTAAGATATTTGTTTAAATTCAAATACAGTAAAAGCGATGAGATGAAAATCAAAATAACCATTAAAGACATTAGTCAAAAATTATATTAATAAATTATTTATGTTTTATTCACATGATTATTTTTATTTTAAAATAATAATTATTATATTTAAAAAAATAGTAATACATTTACACATCTTAAATTAAAAATAAATATCAATTATTAAATTCCATATAAATAATTTGATAAAAATAATAATTATATAAATGATTAGAAAGTTATTTTAAAACTTTAAATACAAAAAATAAAGACCATCGGGCTTTTACAACTAAAATTTAATGGCTAAAAAAAATTTTGATAGACAAAATTGAAAAGAAAAACACACTCGAGGTTTATTTCAATGCTACCAAGCACTTATTCGGTGCAATTAGACCTCAAAAAATAGATTTGATAATTTATATATTTATATCATTTTTAAATATTTGTTATAATATAATCATGTTTAAGATATTTTTTATTTATATAAATTTTGGTATGTTAACAATTTAATCTTATAGAAATTTTAAAATTTTATTGATGTCGAGTCGTGTTTTAAATTTTTTATAAACATAAACCAAAGTCGTTTAATTGTTTAACCTCTAACGATGATCTACATGGGTGACTCGAGAAACCTTTATAAAGTAGGGATTGTGTTTTGCTAGGAGCCATGCTAGTGACTTAGGTTTCATAAACTTTTCTCTTGATCAAACACCTTTACCATGAAAAAGAATTGAGAAGAAAAACAATTTTTCCCTTTTTTTTTTTTTTTTTTTTAGCTCTAGTCATACGGCTAAATCTTGTGAAAATAGCAAAGGTGTGATTTTCTTTTTTTTGTTCTTTTTTTCAAATAGGTCAAAATATGTTAATATATAGCAAATGTTTAGTTCACTTTAAATTTATGGTATAATTTCACTTAAACCCTTAAGATTAATTGAACTTTTCAATTAAGTCCTTAAGAGATCAATATCTATGCGATTTAATCTAATCTCATTTTAATTTCATAAACTTAACTTTATGTGTGTAACCCATTAGGCCCCTAACATGTTGGCAATTAATATAAATTAATTCAATTAAGAATATTTATATTTATATTTATAGTCGATCAACAACATCATGCAATGCATTATGGCCATTTAAATGCTAGGAGATTCAAAATGGTTTTAACAAGACTTTTAGTGTACAATATGTCAACATAATTCGATCCTTTTGTCATATATATCTTGGAAAAGACAATAGCATGATGTAGTGTCTACTCTTACACTATTTAATATTAGCCTTGCAGCACCTCATGTTAAATCCATAACCAATATTGCCTTAGCCAAGGACTTTGAGTTAACACGGACTAAGCACAAATGAAATATGTCTCCTCATATCACTTAGGGTAATGAATCATTTTTGAACCACTCATCTATCTTCAATATGTTTCATGTCATACCCAAAACCACCCTACCTTAGGCATCCATCAAAATGGACTCAATCATGATGATATTTATGTATGATAATTCACAAAGAAGGTGACCTGATATCATAAGTCTAAGGATTACTTATACTACTAACACATAAAAGTATTTCCATAGATGATTGAGTGAAACACTAAATGAAACTCTCACAGCGAGTCATATTCAGTGAACTTATTACCATAACTAGCACCCATATGTTATCATCAATTATAATTATACTTTAACTCATGAGATTAGTTGCAGGCATCATATGCATTGAGGCTTAATATATGCTAGCCTTTGTGCATTATCAATACTTTGTCTTGATAATATGATGACCAGGAATAGTTTTAGAAATACAACTTTGATGCATAAGGATCTCACAATTGCAACTCTTTACAATTCCTTTGTAAAGCCCATGTGTTTCATGGGCTTTATCTTCATAAGCTATTAATAGCAATTATATTGTAACTTATGGATAAATAAATAAATCATTAGCATTAATAATATATAACGTATTTGACATGAAATAATTAAAAGCTAATGTGTTAAAAGCAATTCCAATTGGCTTGCAAGGCTTAAATTAGCACCAATGACACTAGAACTAACTGCTACTGCTTCATTGCCAGCAACAACTTCATCACCAACATTAGTAGCAGCAACCATATTTGTAACTACATGCCTTAGTTGCTTGCAAAATTTTATAGATTTTGAGACAAATCCATAATGCCCTAGCTATAATTCCATTGTTCTTTTATCTGCCTTGGCTGCTAAAAAGCTTAGGATTGATCTCAATGGATCATTTTAAATCATCTTTGATCTACTTAAATTGGAATACAAAAATAATTTCTAACTCTATAATGCAAATATAAAGTTGCTTCCCTTTCAATTTTACAAATATTTTGATTCTTGCAAATTGAAACATATAGGTTTAGATTTCTGGTTACATTTTCTCATAAAAAAAATCATAAATCGAGAAAATTGAAATAAAAGAAGTGTCAATAGATGAAAGCACTTGGAGGTAAGTGTTTGTTTTTAAAGCATAAAAGTTAAGTATTACATCCCTAAACCATAACGGACTTTCTATAATTTTTAATGGTGGTATAACGACTGTCAGCAGAATAAAAAAAATGGGAGATAAGTTTCAATTTTTAAAACACAAAGGGCAAGTGCTACTAGTCCTAAACCATAGAGTTTTTTGTACTTTACCTTATTTAAAAAGTGAAATGTAAAGAAAAAAATAAGTACTTTTTTTAAGACGGTTAGTTATTTTTTAAAAATGAAAAAGGCTGGTGAAAATGAAAAAGAAAAGTAAATATATATATATATATATTTTAAAATAAATAGTCTAATTACATAAGATAGAATTTTTTTTTTTTAAAAAAAAGGGAATAAAGAAGTTATTTTTTGATGGTAGATATTTTTTAAAACAGAAAGGTAAATCACATCAACATTTTTTTATGGAAAAAAATTAACATTTTTAATTACATTTTATCT
>JBBYHK010476385.1:0-13814 GCA_038382065.1 Adansonia grandidieri | reverse complement strand
AAGAAAAAACATGATTCTTTGATTTGATTGGATTTGATTTTAATTCGTTTGTGACACAAATTCTTTCTTCTTTGTTCTTCGAATAATATTTGCTGGAAATATAAGGTAGGGTCCCTCAAAGTGGGTGAAACCCAACCCAAATCTATTATATCTAATAAACTACTGAAGGCAGTCACGTATGCCCTTTCGGAACAGTAACCTTCATATACGCAGTCAACGCATACATAAGAGGAAAACTTGGTTGTTCTTTCAGCTAGAAGAAATGATAAAAAAAAAATGTTATTTGATTTGGTCATGAGAGAATGAAAGAATTTCGTTCGGCTCAATTACAATTTTAGGATGGTTAAAGTAAATTTCATTTACTATATCATAAACATTTAGAAAAAAATTTATATAATTTCAACTTCATTTATGTTAAAACAATAAATAATATATAAACACAATATTTTATTCATAGTTTTTCAGTGAGAGTAATAAGTATGGGCCAAATTTAAACGGATTATATCTTTAAATGTGTTATGATGTATTATATATGTACGAAGTTGAAAAAATTTTGAGAGGACTTAACCACTCCATAGCCATGTTAAGATCCACTACTACTGAGGAACGAAAAAGAGATAAAGTTTTCTCTAGAATTAAGAAAACAAAACTACGAAAAAATTCTCTACATTTCGAAGAATTTAGTTTTATGGCAAATTAATAATTTTTGTATTGTGATTTTATCTTCCACTAATGAATTAAAACCGGTTCTGCATCAAACAATGGTGTAAGTTATTTAATTTTGCACCTAGTTTATAGATTATATGCATTTTCTTTTTCTTTTTGAAATAGCAACACAAGCTACGTTAAGGCCTAAGGGTGTGGATAGTATACAGTAATTCTTGTGGAACAGTTTTCTTTTAGGTTGCTCTCACTTAAGATTTTTTATTTCTTTTAAGTATTCGTATTTAACACATATCTAAATATGAATATAAAAATATAAATTTTTAAAAATTTTTTAAATATATAATAAAAATTTTAAAAAAATATAAATATATTTATATCTGACACTTATATTTAAATTCGAATAACTAAAATTATATACGTATTAATCTTTAATCTCTAATTGTTTGGATTCAAAGTGAAGCCGAATTTTTAAATATTTACGTAGTATTTGGTTGAAGGTAATAAGCATCCCGTGCTATCCATATTCACCTTGTATTCAACGGGCCCACACATGTGCCATTGTAGCTCACTTTTGGGGTGATCCAACAACCAAGCCGATTCATGGTTTATTCCAAGAAGGGCCTGAATAACTATTTGGTGCCTTCCCCTGAATTAGCTATTCAACGCCTTTAGCAATAGCGTTTTTTTTTTTTTGACCGAATTGTCATGTTCTTCGCTCTCTTCCTTTTATCACTGGTTTTTCCCCTTTTTGTTAACACAATGAAACTTGAAGGCTGTAAAAGAGTTCTGCTAAAGACAAAACCCAAAAGCCTTTGATCATTTGCCTTTATTTTAATCTCCTCTTGTTCCAAAAGTTTCAGCAATCTTTCATGGTTTTATGTTTCTTTCTCTAATTAATTTCTTTTTGGTTGATTTTGTTTTCGTCCTTATGAAGATTTAAACAAAGGATGTGCCTTCGCAGTGTAAGGCTTTGGAGAGAAACTTCTTGGGTGGAAAACGATTTTGTTTGTTCGATGGTTGGCAACCATACTGACCGTCGAAATCTGGGGAACTTTGCTGTGTTTTTCCATTTTGTTTGAATATGATGAATAGAGAGCAAAACAATATTTTTAAATAACATGTTAAAGAAGAACAAACCCAGCCTCAGATTCTGGGTTTGTTTTTCATTTCTGAATAATATTTTTTAAATAAATTGGTAAAAGTTTTAATTTAATTTTAGATGAAATTGTAAATATTATTTTTTTTTATGAAATATAGTGTAGGAATATATTTTGAAATATATTTTAAGAAATATTTTACAAAATATAAATAATAAATATATTAATATTCGAAATATATTTTATGCTGTAAAAGTGTTTTTTTATTCTTATTTTTTATGTATTTTTTAATATCATTTTAATCAACTTAATATTGTAATACTATTTCTCCGTTATTCCATTCAATGATCCAGATTATATAATACATAATTATTTTAAATTTTTTATTCTATTTTTATTGAATAACCATTTTATTTTCTCTCCCTAATTTTCAAGGAAAAATAACCTTATAATTTTGTATATTTTTCTCAATTTACAACTTTGGTTTTGTTTCTTTTTCCAAACGAGGTTAAGATTATGGGTGTAAAAGTGGAGTCGAAGCTGAAATTGTAAAAAGATCAAGTTTGATTTGAAATTCGAGATTTGAAACTTAATTTTAATTAAATCAAATTTTATTTTTAAAGTTTGATATTGATTTACATAAAAATTGAATAATTTGAGTCCGTTCAATATATTAGGCTTATTTAACTAGAAAAAAGGCTTAATTTTCATGCTTGACTTTAAATTTGAGTATTGAATTCTATTGAGATGTTTTTAATACTAATTAAAAATAAAATATATTATATTAAATATAAAAAAACTCGATTAAGCTTAGGAGCTACTCGATTCAAGCATTGGGGTATTTGAATTTGGTTTACTTGATAGCTTGAGCTCAACTTGACAGTGATCAAATTAAATTCGAGTTTTATTCGAGTTGAGCCCAACTAACTTATGAGCAAAGGTCTCTTATTTTAAAACATTATAGTTTTCAACAAAAATTTATAAAAAGATACTTCAATACGAGGTATTTTATATATTGGGTTACTAAATTTTATATCAATTTTCATATAGGTTACAAACCTTTAATTTTATTAAATTACATCACTGAACTCTGTTATTAATAAATTAAGTCACGTAGGCTAACTCCATGAAGTAATTGTAGTGAAAAAATTGACTCAGTATGAATACATGACGTATGTCTGTCAGACATTATCTTGATGAGATGTAAAAATTAAGCTTTATATGTGTACTGAATCATTTTTCCGTTAAAATTACATAACAGAAATAGTGCAAGTGATGTAATTTATTAATAATAAAAGTTTAATGATGTAATTTGATAAAATCAAAGGTTCATGACTTGAATGAAAATTAATGTTAAGTTTAACAATCTCAAATGTAAATTATCCTTTAATATGTAATAGAAGGTTTTTCTTTTAAACATTTAATGCCATAATCCCTATGGCAATGGAGAATAAAACTTTTGGCTAATTAAAATGACGTTGAAGAATAGATAAAGAATATGACTAAAATGATTGTTTTACCTTTAAATTAAGTAAGAATATTTTATGATTATATTATTAATGCATAAAAAATTTAAATAAGTTATATAAAACAATAAATAATAAAATTACTTTTTAAATATTTTTATAACATAATCAATAAGTTATATAAAGTTATAAAAATAAAAAATTATTTTTTAAAACATGATATATAATATATATTTTAATGAATTTTATTTAAGATAATTTTATTTAAAAATATTATGACAATACATAATATTTTTAAAATTTTATTTTAAATAATTTTATAAATATATTTATATGAAATATTTAATATTAAAAATATTATTTTAAATATAAAAAATCTATAAAAATAAATTTATATAATTTTTAGCATATTATTGTAGATGCCCCATTTTGTTTGAATCAACATTCGAGGCATGGGAGGTCATGATCCAAAGCGCCATCAAAGGCATTTGTAGGAGCATAGATCAATTTCCCACCATTCTTGGTTAAGGTGAGGTGTTTGAAAAGTTAAAGGTATGAAAATCCACATTTTTGCACATGTGTATCATTACATAGCCCTTACATCTCGATAGGGGAACCCCACATCAAATTTTCAAATTTTGTTATTTGGATCAACACAAAAGGGTGGGTATTGATACCTAAGATGATACACTGATACATGAGCCATGGTATCGATTCAGGTTTATGTCATAGCTAAAATCACAATTTTTGGCTAAAATGTATTGATACAGGAGTGATGGTATTGATACAACATGTTTTGTATCGATACCAAGTTCATAGTACCAATACATTCTAGGTTTTTGCCCATATGTATCGATACAAGACATATTGTATTAATACACAAGGTTGTTTTGGCCTAATTCAAGTCATTTTCACCCTTTGTAACATGACATTAAAACTTGAATTTTGTCATAACTTTGGCCTGAAAAATCATCCAATATCAGACATAATTTCATACAAATCATGTGGATTTCATTTGGGGCTTTAACCATTGATTGAAACATTTTTAAGAGGTTTATCAAGGGTGGCATAAGGTGCATTTCATGAGAAAATCTTATTTAATGAAGGGCAAAGTTAGGATTACTCATTTGATTAGTTATGCGTGGCTTTCTTTGTCAGCAAGAATAAAGATTAACCAATCAAATGTTGAAAGCTTGCATCTTGGTACAATGACTCGCCATATTGTACACCATAAATGTCCCAAATGCCCTTTTTGCAAGGTTATTTTGATGGCTGAATGTGGTCCTATATAATCTAATTTTCTCAGTTAAAGAGATACAGCACTATTCCCTCAGCCTCTTAAAATATTCTTTCCTTGTAATTCCCGTAGCTCCCCTTAGAACCTTCCTAAAACCCTTCTAAAACCTGTTATTTCCTTCATTTTCACCCTCCAAACTCCCCCCATTAATACCTAACCAAAAAGCTCCTTTTTTTCATTCCTTTCTTGCTAATCAATAGCAAATAGAGGGAAGAAAGTGAGCTCAAAGCTGAAGTTGTTCTCTGGTTAAAGGTAAGGCAAGGTTTAAGGCTTTTTCATATATTTTCCATCTCTTGTCCATTTACTTTTTGTCTTTCTTATCGTCTGAATCATCTTAGTAAACCATCCATGTTATCATGACCTTGTTAGAACTCTTATGCATTATTATGGCCTTGGTTATGGTAGTTATAGGAATTCTATGACTTCCTTGATGTTTTGATGCTGCTTCGATGACTAAAATTGCCATGTTTCAGTTTGTCGTCATAACGGCCCCTATCCATGCATTTTTGCTATGCTATATTCATTTACACATGCTTATTTTATGTTTAAATGTTCATCCTACCATGTTTTGTGCATGACCATGCATTTGGTTGCATTTCTAGCATGTCTGAAATTGATTAAATGTCGATTTATAGTGCTATTTTGAATGTTCATTTATGTTTGATGTTTCTGCTTTGTTTAGTTTATCATATGCTTGTTAAAAAGTCTCTATGATGCTTGCAAAAAAATCTATTTTCAAAAATCACCCAAGTTAAGTCCATGCTAACTTCAATCAATGAAAACTAGTATGGATTTAGTGTTTTCAATCTATTGGTCCTCTTATCTTAGAGAAAAATCAAGCTTTCAATGTTTGGATTATGTTGAATGAGGCAATACATTTTGATTTTAAAAAAAATTTCTTTTTTTACTTATCCTCAGTTATTTGTGCCTTGATTTTGAGGTCTAATATCCCTCTACTAGTGACTTGGTTAATGGCTATTCCATCATCCCAAACTTTTCTGGATTATGTGAATAAGCTTTTGAAGCCATTGTCATTGACCTTTTTTGTTAAGGGCATTCGGATGTTTGTAACTCGAGCTTAGTTTTAGAAAACCCAAAAAACAAAAATAAAACTTTCCTATTTTGCTCTAGTAGCACTGTGTCCCTAGCTTGAAAAATCATATTTGAGCACTAAAACATTTTTCTAAAATTTATTGATATTTTTATCTTAAAGGGAATTGATTTAATTTTCCTCGGATCATTTTGGATGAGGAAATTATGATTTTTTGAGCCTTAGTTGCCCGAAACCATTAGAATCAACAATTAACATTTTGTTTAGGCCATTTCGGCCCACATATGATTTTTCTTGATTTTTTCAAATTTTTTTTTCATAAACTATATGAAATTCTTTTTCTAGAAAGGTGTTTTCTGTGATTTAACGATTCTAAATGAGTCCAGAGTGATTTTTCAAAGTTTATTACACCGTTTCTGCTACATTTGCTACTAGTGATGAATCAAACTTAACTTCAAAAATTAATTCCACCTAGAACGTGGATTTTTAGGATTTTTGGAATATTTTTATGTTAATCCTTATTGAGTTACCTTTCCAACAGTACCTTTTTTACTTCCTGAAGCTTTTAGACAAACCTGGAATAAATTTTGGAAGGTGGGTTAGTGTGATGCTATCCCTGGTTTTTTGGTCTCAAGAAAATTAATTGAATTTTTTCAACCACCTTTGTTAGGCATTTGAAAAGCTCGAAGAGAATTCGAGTAACTTTCTCCATGGAGTTACAAACAAAAACACTACCTATTAGGTTTAGATCAAGGCCAAACAATTTTCTTTTTAAAATTTTGTCATTTATTTTAAATTACTAATTTTAAGTTAAAACACCATATTTTCACCAAAAACACGCTATTTTCCAAAAATTACTAAAGTTTTCATTTTTATGATACTTCAACACCATTTCTCGAAGGGATACTCTAACCTTGCTTCTCAAACATTACTCAAAATCCAAATTTTCACTATCCTGTACATTCTCAGGTTTTATAATCAAAACCTTCTTTCTTTGCACCTTAAGCAACCACTGAGTGCAAATGTGTCTCAAAATTGTCATCCCAGTTATTCCTCAGTGATCGAAGACAATTACGAGATAACCCCGACCATCTTTTCTTTTCTATGCTTTTGAGGGTTGATTTTTATGAAATATTTATTATATTCCTTGTTGTCTTACAAACACATTTCCCTTTTTGGTGTTTATTTTGCATTCATATTTCTAAATTGTTCTAAAAAATTACAAGAAAATGTTGTGCCAGTGTCTCTATAATGGTTGATATGGAATATTTGATTTTCAAAAAAAAATCTAGAGATTATTTTTAGTCGAACAGCTCTATGTTTCCCACCTTTTAGGGGCGTATATGAGATTCAAATTTTCTTTAAAACTTACGTTTACTATTTTATACAAAATTCATTCATAAAAAGGGATTATATCAAAATAGTGACAAGTGAAAACCGAGAAAATCGAAACCAATGTAAGACATGGCTTATAGGTACTAATTTTTGGTGTTATAGGGAAGCTAGTACTTCCCCATGCATAATCAACTCTGAAACCCAATCAATGAATTTCTAAATCTTGTAGACCTTGGAATCGATCTTTCGAGTTTTGTAACTCAAGAAATCAATTTCAATAGGCATCTGATCATGCTTACGCCAAATGATTGGTAGCGGCTCCAAGTCTTCAACCACTTTGTGGTGGCCATCTAAGACTAGTTAGACAATTGATTCGTCCGATGGTCCTCCCCTTTGCTTGTATTTTATCACACCAAATCCAAATCCCGATCAAGGAATATCTTAAAGACAAACTTTCAAGTCACCCATGTGACATCCAAGCTATTCAGGTAAGGGCATATCAGTGCCAGCTTGGTGACTCTATTAGGGACAATTTAGAGAGTCAGGATTATGACTCGCCATGTCTCGCTTGGTTCTTGGTTCGTTGGGTTTCAGTCATTATTTAACTATAATCCCTTTTCATTTTTGTCTACTAATATTTTACTTTTCATGATTTTTGCCTTATGGTTACTAAGGATTGCCATATTCCTAAATAAATATCGATCCATTAAGTATGGTAATAAGGGGTAAATACAAGGTTTGATTGTTTCCCCAACATACGCTATGCATAAGCATTTGCATTGGATTCTTACTAAACTCGATGGTAGAATTAGGGTCCTGATTACTAAGAGGAAGTAAACTATCTGCCTTTGTAACCTTTAGGTGTAAATTAATTATGTCTTTCGTCAGTAATCCTCCATATTTGCTCAGGAAAATACCCCACTAGATCGAACCCATTCCACCAAGCCTATAAGAGGTCTAGGCATCATAATGTTTATTCCTAGGCATCGTAATGCTTGTTGTCATGGCAATTTCTATGATTTGTTTGGAACACTACCTTTCTTTACAAAAGAACCTTGTGCAGGCAATAACAATCATTTTGCCAAATTCATCATTAAAAGTTGGTTGAGTTTTGGCTCTTGATACATTAACACTTATCTGGTTCAAGAAAGTTATGCAGCATTTTAGGTTAATATTCGAAGCCATACCAATCATTTTACATATCAACATAAGCACTTCTTTTTAGCCAACAAAAGCAAAAACCACCTCTTTTCATGATTATTGTTTTTTACTTCTTATTTGAAACTTTATTTCCATAAGCTAGCTGTTTTGACTCTTCATTTTCTTGAAGTACCTATGTCTAAAACCTATCTTCAACACTTTTTTGAACATGGAAATGGGGATGTGATCCTCCGACAACCTTTCAAATACAAGGAAAACCTTACAAAAATTGAACATACCTGTATTGGACATGTACCTATATTTGATACTCATACCAAAGTTTGAGTAACATGGTCTATAACATATCACCTAAACTGTTTAGCTCTCTACCTTTTTGGTAACTATTAGTAACAGTGGAGTCTTCAAACTATGACAAAACCTTAACATCTTCCACATCTATTCAAGTTGAATAAATATGTGATGCAATATCAAAAATAAAACTAGGAAATACATAAAAGAAAAAAAAAGGATCTAGGACTGGAAATAGAATATTTCAGATTCTGCACTTGATGATATAACATGAATGACATGAAAACATACATGTCTTTCCTTGGAAGAAAAGGGATTTCGAAATTCATTAAAAAATAATGGCAAGTTTTGACTGACACTCATACAATGTGGATTTAAATACAAGGATTCAAAAAAAAAAAGGATGGACATAATTAGAACTTAAAACAAGTTGAAAAACAAAATCCTTTGAATATCAGTCAAGAAATCAATTGAATAAATAAAGTTCTTTCCAAGTTAAAACCTATAACAACTTTTTAAAATTGAAAAAAAGTAAGTCTACTTGTTCTTTCACCTTATTTATACCTTTTTCTAAATATTAGAAAATTTAAAAAATTTGTATAAAAGGAAAAAAATAGCTTTCTACTTTCAAAATATCAGATATCAAATATACAACTATGAATTTAAAAGTTTGTATAGCTATATCTTGTAATTGCCAATAGCAACAAAACTTATTCAACTATCAAATATGGTACAATGAAAGTTAAACATGTTGCAACGCAAGCATAGGTAGATATACGATAAAAAGTAAGCATAGAGCATAACATACTCATTTGAGTCACAAACTGCACAAACAAAGTTACCTCTGGACACAAATAAAATAATTATAAATAGTTAAAATAAGATGCTTTCTTGATGCAGTGCAAAACGCCAAAATATTGATTATCCTAGGTGTTATAATTCTCATAGTCCTAAACAATTCTAAATGCAATACATAGATACATATTTTCCCTGAGCCATGTTATTTGGGGAGCATTCCTCTGAGTATCATCATAATTAATAATATGGTGAACAAATATAGTTCTCCTAGAGGAAATATTTTGGATTACAAGCAAAGGTTAAATAAAGTTAAGCTTAATCAATGTAATGTGAGTACATTTCTTTGGATTTAGAGCACTGTAGGAAAACATGCTCTCTTCCAAGAAAGACTAGGACCCAAGACATCCTTTACTTGTTTATAGTTGATGATATGTAAGACAATAAAGCCAACCAAACACTAAGATAAATTTTTTTGTATATAAAATGCTGACTATTGCATTTATGGTAATTGATGAAAATAAAAGTGAATAATTTTGGGGATTTTGCCATGAACAAAGTTTTCCTGCTTTTTAATAGAGCTAAAAACTTAATTCTCGTTTGTAACTAGATATCTAAAAAAAAGTGATTATTAAGAATAACAATTTGCATTAACTTCCTTTTTTTTACACTACTAAAAGCTTTAACCTCCCTTTCTCTAACATTATCATTTTCATCTAAAATCAAAAGATTTCGTTGCTATTGCAATTTGCTTCTTTGCTGTTACAATTTGCATGCTAATTGTTTATAAAAAATGCTTAACAAGAATCTTTTCTTTTTGCATTATCAAAATGAAAATTATCCTAAAAAAGCATGCAAAAAAAGTACTATCCAAAGATAACTAAAAGAATTGAAGAGCCAAGCAATTTAAACATGCAGAAAGAAAAGTGCTATTTTTTTTCATATAAAGAGATTTGGAGCTGCATATAGGCTACTATGATATCAAGAAAAATTAAAATTTTCTTTTGTAGAATAAAATATGATGTACATTTTGTGAATGTTAATTTGAAAAAATTAAAATTGAATGTTGATCCATTGTGTTTGAGATGTGGAGAGGCAGAAGAAACAATAGTTCATGCACTGGTTTCATGCCCAATAGCTTGCTCACTTTAGAGCGACGTTAAAGTACATAAATTCTCTCTTATGGATGTTGGACAAGTTGCAAACCATTATCTGAAGATGGCTTCCACATAAGCTAGCCGAGAGGAGTTACAACTACTTATGCTTACAACTTGGGCCATTTGGAACTTAAGAAATGGAGAATTACCAGATGATCTAGGTAAAGACCATTATGTAACTTGTAGATTTATGCAAATATTGTTGTAATTGTACCATATGGTAATTATAAATTTATAACCATCCAATAATCACTTTGGATGAACAGGTGTAAAGCCATTATCTTTTATGAAAATATGCATTTGTTGGATGAAAGAATACAATTGTTGGATGAAAAGATGCACTTGTTGGATGAAAACATGCATCTTTTTTAGTTAATGGTTACCATGATTTGTAAAAAGACATCTCAACTGAGACATGTCTCTTTGATTGTGTCTTTTGGTATTCTATAAATATTATCCCAACTGTCAAAATATTCATTCTAAAAGAATTCCAAAAGTTTGATAAAAAATAAGAAACTAGAGAGTTCTTCAATATCGCAAGTATTTGATTTGTTGCTTATAATGATGCAAAAATCAAACCAACCAGTTCAACCCGAGAATCGATTAGTTCGATAGTTCACAATATGTATAAAACTAAATTTTTATTGAACCGGGCAGAACAGCTAAAAGTCGAGAACTAAAAACCAAAAAATAGTAAAAAAAAAAAAAAAACTAGTAGAACCAAATTCAACATATTATATTTATTTTGGGCTTTTTTTTAAACCCAAACTTAATTTGACTTTTAATTTTAAACCTATTTTTAAACCCAAGACTTTTAATTCAAAAGGCCCAAATACATCCAATTTCTCCCATGCCCCATTCAAAACAAAATTTAAAATTAAAACCCTAATTTAAAATTTTTAACTTTTTATTATAATTAATAAACTTATGATAGACTTATCTATTGCTTATATTATTTATTTTTTATTTTTCTTAAAATTTTAGAATTTTTCTTATTTTTAATTTTTGCATATTTTGAATTTTTCTTAATTGTCTTTATTTTCTTAATTATTAAATATCATAAAATGATTAAATTGACTGTTGAACCAAAAATCAACAATTCAATTAATTCGATTTTTATTCTTTGGTCACCTATTGGCCCCATAATTGAAGAAGCCAAAAGCAAGCTAAAATCCTTCATGCAATATAGTATATAGCATTTTCAACGAAACAAGAGTGTGGTTGCTCATAAGTTAGAAAAACATGGCCTTGTGGTAGTGTCATGGGACTATTATCCTCTTCTTAAAAGAAATGCTTGATGAGCTATACAGCGCATCTGCTTATATGCCCAAAGACTTTCTTTTTTTATCCGACGTGGGATTAATGCACCATACGTACTTCTTTAGAGCGCTTGGCATGACACTCTCCCCTCGCCCAATCTTGTGACACCCTAGTCACGGGCTTCTCCACTCTTTCTACCTATCTCGCCCCTGAGGTGTTTAACGTGGAGTCATAATTGGTCCACACTGCCTACTCCACCTATTGGGATGCTCAACATAAAATTGAATGATCAAAGGTTGGCTCTGGATATCACTTGTCACATGACTATTACCCTTTTTCTTAAAAGACATGTCTGATGAGATATGCAGCACACCTGCTTATATACTTAAAAACTTTCATTTTCTTATCCAATTTGAGATTAATGCATTTGGTTTATTTCTTTAGCGCGCTTGGCATGACAGTAGTGCAAGATGCAATTTGGATCGACGATCATCTGGACTTCATAAACATTATCATCAATTCAAATTGTAATCATTAGTTCATAAATGAATATCATTTTCCTTAAAAAATGAGAGAGAGAGAAAATCAAGTGGATAATTTGAATTAATGGGTTAACCTTGGAAATGAAATGCATAATACCATGAAAAAATTAAAATGGAAAGTCTGGGTTTAAAGATTAAACCCACCCTGAGGTCTTACTTCTTTCTTTGTTAATTATCACACAAGAAAAATAAAATAAATAAATAAACAAATAAATTAATAAATAAAGATTTGCTTCTATACTGAAACGACGTCATTTCTTCTGGAAGGGTTATCCATATTATCTTCTTTGTCGCAAAGTCCCTGTTATCTTCGAAAGTTTCATTTTTTTCTTTTTGTGGAAAGAAAAATATTTTCTTGACAGGAGAAATGGCGTCTGCGAGCATGGCAACAATTTCTTTAAATTTCCAGCATTTTCAGGATACTAGAGTAAGAGGGAAAACCCCATAATTATCTCTAATAAATAAATATTTCATTAATTTTTCAGCTTTTTTTTTTTTTTTTTTGAAATGCAAGCAGGTCTCTCTTAGCAGCTGCTGCTGCTTCAACCGAACAATCAAGTTTCATTATAACCAGAAAATTCTGAGTCACAGGTAAGACCGATTTTTACTTCTTTTCGCTAATATTTTTATTTTATTTTATTGTTTTATTTTGTTAATATGTTGAATGTAATGTTGGAATTTAGAGCTGTTGGCTATACGAGGAAGCCAATATCTGCATTTGCTTCAGGTGAATTTCAACTTTTATTTAATTTCCATAGCATTTTTTCTTTAAAAAATTAGAGTAAAATACACTCAGAGTCCATTACTTTTGAGTAAAATATTATTTTTATCCATAACCTTTTAAAAAAGTTTTATCATCCATTCTTTCGTTGTTAAAGGTAAAAAATTTAATGATAATGTCCACGTATACATCATTTGTTAATAAGCATAAAAATATAAATTATAAAAACCTCATATATATAAATTACATTAACTTTTAAAATAGACATGAAATTAAAAAAATTATTATTCAATAGAATTGAAAAGTAAAAAAAATAATTTTTTAATTGATATATTATTTATAAATTACAAATAAGGATAAAATCAAATTTTATAAATTCGTTAATTTCTTTTTGGTGGGTCTTTCTTTTTCCTTCTTGGGTAAGTATTTAACTAATTTATAAAATTATATTTTATCCTTATTCTTAACTTTAAAATAATATATTAAATAATATTTTTCAGTTTTCAATTCTACTAAATTTTGATTAGTTTTTTATTTTATATTTTTAAAATCATAATTTAATTTATTTATGTGAGGTTTCTAATTTTTAGGTAAATTTCTTTTCGCATTCTTATTTACATCTTGGTAAGTGTCATGCTATGTATATATCAAATCACATGTACTACTAGGTGATGCTCACATGGAAATTACCATTACATTTTTTACCATTGACAAATGGTATGATGGATGGTGAAAATTTTTGAAAGGTCGTGAATGATAAATATCATCTTTTAAGGTTATAGATAAAAATAAAATTTTAATAAAAAGTGATGGATTATGAGTGCATTTTACTCAAAAAATTATATACTGTAATTGAGTGATTAATTTAAATTAATTTGGTGTTTTCGATGTTTAATGTTATTGTAATTAGGTCTGGAGGCATCGATTTCAGATGCAGATGACAATTTGATAGCTTTGAAAGATGCTAAGATCATTCTC
>JBBYHK010476326.1:0-18830 GCA_038382065.1 Adansonia grandidieri | reverse complement strand
GGTTGGAGTACCCCTGTGGATGACAAATAATTTTGACAAAGGAGGATTTTTAAGTCTTGACAATTTTAAAAAATTGGGTTAAAGTATCCCCTTAGAAGGTCAAGGTCAGAGTATCCCCGTGGATGACAAATCATTTTGATAAAGAAAGATTTTTCAATCTCGATAATTTCAAAAAGTGGGGTTAAAGTATCCCCAAAAGTGACACATGTGACAATCTTTAGTAAAGTTGAGTTAGAAAACTTAAGTTGACAATACTTTCTGATTTAAGAAATGTGTGAGCATTTCGACAACTTTTGGCAAAAAAATTATTGTGAATGAGGATGGTAAAGATGTAAAATATGTTTATGCCTTGATAAGAGCCTCTGGGAGGTCAAAGCATGTTCTCGAGTTTGATCAGGGTGATACGAAGACATTCAAATGTCTCAAGACGAAATTCAAGAAAACAACTCAATTTTGACCATAATAGAAAATAGGAGACAACATCGCGCTATCCTACTTCTTGAATTTATTCAAAATTGGTTTGAATGCTTTAGAGGGTGGACAAGATACCGTTAGAATGGTAACTCGAGGAGCGTTAACCTAAAAATATTCCTAATATCCTAAAAAGTTACTTTCTAGGGGAATAAATTTTTAAGTTTGGATTAATTTCGTTACTGGTAGAGCATACGAGGGACAAGATGTGTCACAATTTGAAAAATCATTCTAGACTCATTTGGTATAAAAAATTTGCAAATAATACCTTTCCAAAAAGGGAATTTTCATGAACATTTTAGGAAAAATGTTGCATGGATTTGAAAAAACTATTTGGTGGGCTTAAAGGGCCCAACTAGAATGCACTTTGTTTACCCTAGGGATTCTAGATAATCTAGGTTTGAAAAATCATAATGCTTTCATCCGGATTGATCCAGGGATAAACAAGACCTCATTTTAAAGGTATTTTGACAGGTATTTAGAGATAAATATTATAAAATTCATGAAAAATCATTTAGGATTTTAATGTGATTTTTTAATTTGTAACAGTGTTGTTGCCAGCAGGTGACAAAGTAAAGCAGAGGATATTTCTTATTTTCTTTATGTTTATGGGTCCAAACTTGAGTCGTCGATATTCGAACATCTATAATTGAAGAGAAAGAGTGGCATGAGTGTCACGAACTTATTTGCATAGCCCTGGAGTATTTTGGGATAATGAAACAGCCTGTTGATCATACCACTTAAGGTTTCAACTTAAAAACAAGGCATGTACATTTTGGGAACAAGTGTAAGGCCATTTTCATTGCAAAATCAGAAGATTTGAGCTCGTTTGACAAGGATTCTAGATCTAGAGAACTTAATTTTTGCTAAGATATTTTGCTAACTTTAAGGAAAATGCTAAGTTCATGCTAATCCTTATTGGTTGGGGTTAACATGCTTGGCTTGGGGAGGTTTTGAAAATCAATTTTTGATAGCCATCAAACATGCATTTAGACAAGGAGCAGACAATGAACATACAAAGGGATGGCACAAAACATGAATAGGGATGCTAACTTTACCAATGGCCTAGATAAAGAAAGTGTTGTGCACTTTGACAAGAAAATGTTATGGAAGCTAAAAATGACAATGATTCATGACAAGATGCAAGCTAACGTATAAATATCTTGAACTATGTTAGGCTAACGATTCATACATGGATTAATCATAAGAAGATGCATGGATATGGCATAAAATGTATGAGCAAGAGCGATCAAAATAATAAGGATGAAATAAGGCATTTTGCACATCAAAGGGGCATTAAGGCATCCAAATCCTAAACTGCCATAACCAAAGGCCATAATAATGCATGAGAATCCTAAAAAAATGATGGAAACATGCAAAGCTCAGTAAAATGATAAAGGTGCTAGAAAGCAAAAAATAAAAGTGATAAAGTAAGAAGTTATACCAACAAAACTTTAATTTTGGCCAAATAGTTAGCAACAGAGATGGCTTGAATTTCCTTCTTTTACTTGTTGTGAATAAGCAAGAACAAGAGAGAAACAATGAGGTTTTGGTTCTGGTATGAATGAGGGTGATTTTTAGAACGTGTAATGGTTGGGAATGAGTGTTTTGGGGCTATTTTTGGGTGGTGAGTGAAGAGCTACGGGATTTTGGTTTTTCTTGGTGTACGAATGTGTTTTGGAAGCTAAAAATAAGCTAGAATCTAACCTTTTTTAGATAAGATATAAGTGATCTATTTATACCATCATTTTAGAGCTAATTTAGAGGTGTTTTTGGTCATTTCTCAAGGGGGACAAAGTGTTGTCAGCTTGGTGGCTATAGAGTGGCTGTAGGGAGCAACTTGCTGCCAATATGATGGACATAAGGTGGCTAGTTTAATTGCTGAAATGATTTTCTAGCAAATAGGGTGGTTGATGGTGATTTTAGTAAAAAAACTAAGGAAAAGTAGGGTGATCATGTGACTTTGACCATTTTGATCTAATTTAGACTATAAAAAATTTTTTGATTAATTCAAAAGTCCAAATTCATAATTTGATATGGGTTTTGATCTTTTTTTTTATGCAAAGAAATGAGTTAAAATCAAGTTTTTAATCAATATTGGATGAGTAAAAAATGCTCGGACTATGGAAAATTAGCTCGATTGCTAAAAAAAATTAGGTCAGAGAAAATAAGGTGTCTACAGCTTCTCTTCTTTGATTGTTGTTGAGAATTAAGAATAGGGGAAAAACAAATAGATACTATTTTATCTAGGGTGGAATGATGCTCTCTTGAACACCTACAAAGAAATAAATTGTAATTAACTTTACTATGATAAATGTAGTGTATTAGCAGTGATCCTGATAGAGGTTTAAGTGATTTTGTAGGGTTTGCCTCCCTACTAGGGTGATAGGTTTTCTAAGGTTTGACCCCCTTAGGCAAGTACAGAGTAATGTAGATTTTTTATGTGGGTGCCACCAGCTTGTGCAGGTTTTGACTTAAACTTAGGTGCCACTAGCTCATATGGGCTTTGATTCGAGTGCCACCAGCTTGTACAGGCCTTGACTTAGACTTGGCTGCCACCAGCTTGTGTAGACTTTGACTCAGACTTAGGTACCACCAGCTTGTGTGGGCTTTGAAAAAGTGCCCGCTAACTTATGGGCTTTTGGAAAGTGTGCCACTACTTGTGGGCTTTGAAAATGTGCCACTGACTTATGGGCTTTAACAATATGCCATTAACTAGTGGGCTTTGAAAAGATGCCACTGACTTGTAGGCTTTGAAAAGATGCCACTGAGTTATAGGTTTTAAAAAGGTGCCTGACTTATGGGCTTTGAAAAGATGCCACTGACTTGTGGGCTTTGAAAAGGGTTCTACTGACTTGCGGGCATTGAAAAGGGTGCCATTGACTTATAGGCTTTAAAAAAGGTGCCATTGACTTATGGGCTTTGAAAAGGTACTACTAACTTATGGGCTTGATGTGGGTATGATTAGCATTAGGTTATTTGCAGACAAGTTTGTTACCACTAGCTCATATGGGCTTAAGAAGGTTTCTTGATAGATGCCTCTTGAATAATGCTTGGTTTATGAAGCTTAGAGTTCTTACCAGGGACGTCTTAGAGGTTTGGTGAACCTGGCTTGAAGTAACATTGTAAAAATCATGATGTGTGATGGTAATGTGAATGCATAATGTGGAATGCTATCATAATTGCATGATGTGAAGTCTAATATGGGACATAGCCGTAGTTATTTTTGTACATCATTCAGACTCTCATAGGGATGGCAATTCATCTTTGTTGCAACTATGGACGGGAATTTTCCTAATCTCGCTAGGGATTATAGGTTATCCTGGTTGCATTAGGGATACGACAAAATATCTATTTTCAAGAATTTGGATTATTGCGTTTCTCGGTTCGAGAGGTTCAATCGTTTTTCTAACAATTAGAAGGCATTGTCAATAATTTAGAGATTGTTTGCCTGATTACCTTGATGTCTTTGGTTTTGACAGGATTCATATAAAATGCATAGGTCAATTTTTGGTTAGCTTAAAATGATTTTTTTTCTTGAGATATGGCTTGTGAAAACAAGAAATGGTTTGGAGTATGGTCATGTCGAGCGGGTGTTTGGATGCAAAAAGTCCATGATTTTGATGATCAAGGCATGAGCAAAATTTCTTGTGCTTTTTTCCCTTTCGATGTAATATCGACATGTCTTGATGCATATTTCAATTTATTATTAAATATTATCAACTAAATGACAAGTGCAATGTGAATTGTACAAGGGTTAAAAGAAACAAAGCAATATTTATTCATGACAACAAAGAGATATAACTTGATATACTATTTGACAAACAAGTGATTTGGTGGCAATAAGTATGATCTTTTGGGTGAAAGATGCCTCCGAAAATCATGACATGGATGTTCCTTAGGTGCTTTTCAGGATCTTTCTCGAACAATAAATGTGACTAGTATGATTTGATCTTCGAAAGACCTCTAGGATTGCTTTACATTGTCCTATAGGTACTCTTAGTTTATGCCCCATCAAAATTGATTTTCTCAAGTCACTCTTGCGGGTTTTCAATTGTAGTCGAGTTGGCTGCCCAGATGCCCTTTTTAGATTTTCATCTGAACCCTTTTTTTATTTTTTTGTGTTTTTGTTTTTGCTTTTTTTTGGTGTTTTTTTATTTTTGTTATTTTTGTTATTTTATTTTTGTTTTTGTTTTTTTTGTTTTCTCTCTTTTTTGAAGGATGCCTTTTTAGGTTTTCACCCTCTATGCATAATATTTCTTGACAAAATTTGAGTTAAGTAGGTTAGGCAAGACATTACCATCCATTTCTAACAAGATTAAGGCCCCTCGGGAGAAGGCTTGCTTCATAATATACGGTTCTTTCTAATTAGGGGTCCACTTACCTTATGCATCTTTATGGATTGGGAGGATCTTCTTCAATACCAATTCGCCTAGGTGAAATTGTC
The DNA here is from genome assembly GCA_038382065.1 of Adansonia grandidieri. NCBI lineage: Eukaryota > Viridiplantae > Streptophyta > Magnoliopsida > Malvales > Malvaceae > Adansonia > Adansonia grandidieri. The sequence goes on along the minus strand of JBBYHK010476326.1, from coordinate 13,912 downwards.
GTGGATGCATTTTTTTGTCATGGGCTTGGATCATGCATCTTTGATACATTTGAGCTTGGCAAATGGCTTTCATGCATTTTTCCTCGATGAGGTTGAGCTGGTTGTATCTGTTCTTGACCCATTCAGTTTTTTTAAGTTTGGTTTCCATCAAAACTCTAAGAGAAGGGATCTTAACTTCGATAGGAAATACAGCTCCATCTCATAGACAAAAGAAAATGGGGTAGCACCCGTAGAAGTATGAACTAAGGTCCGATAGGCATGAAGTGCATAGAATATCTTCTTATGCCAGTCTTTATAAGTCTCGGCTATTTTCTCAGCTATTCTTTTAATGTTTTTATTGGCTAGCTCAACTGCCCCATTCATCTTTGGGAGATAAGGGATGGAATTATAATGCTAGATTTTGAATTATGAGTAGACCAGTTGTATCATTTTATTGTTTAAGTTACTTGCATTATCTATGATGATTTAGTTTAGGATGCCATATCTACAGATGATGTCCCACTTGACAAACTTATAGATGATTGATCTAATGACATTAACATATAAGGCAGCCTCCACCCATTTAGTAAAATAGTCAATCGCTACCAAGATAAAACAATGCCCATTCGAAGCTTTAGGGGTGATGGCTTGATCACGTCGATGCCCTTACTTACATGGAGAATGGCCATGGGGCCGTCATGACATGAAGTGGCACTGGAGGGACATTGGTCTTGTCTACATAGATTTGACACTTATGGCATTTTCGGGCATAATCAATGTAGTCTTTCTCGAGGGTCAACCAGTAATAACCCACTCTCATGATTTGCTTGGCCATCCGATGTCCATTAGCATATGTGCCATAAATCCCTTCATGAACTTCTTTTAGGATCTTTTTGGCTTTAAAAGTGTCATAGCATTTGAGCAATACTTGATCGTGACTCCTTTTATATAGGATTTTTCCATCAAAAACAAATCCTATGGCTAGCCTTCTACTTGTCTTTTTATCAGTATCGGTTGCATGTTTAGGATATTGTTGATCCTTGATGTAACGAAAGATGTCATAATACCATGGTAGGCTATACTTCTTTTTTGTTGACACTATGACAATGAACCGGAGTTGTGCAGATGCTCATTTAGATGGGAGCAATGTCTGACTCTTAGTTGACTTTAAACATGGATGACAAGGTAGCTAAAGCATTAATTATTTGGTTCTCTTCTCGAGGTAAGTGTAAAAGACTAACATCATCTAATTCTTTCTTGAGCTCTGCTGTCAGCTTCCCATACTACATCAGCTTGGCATGGCGAGTTTGCTATTCTTCTTTTAATTGGTAGATAACTAGGGTTGAATCACTAAACACTCATAATATCATGACATTCCTCTCAATGGTTGCTTGAAGCCCTTTGACTCAAGCTTTATATTCTGCAATATTATTCATGTAGTCAAAATTTAGCCTTGCTATGAATGGATAATGACTCTCATTGGGTGACATCAATACTACCCTAATTCCATGTCCTAGAACATTTGATGCTCCATTAAAATACATCTTCCAGGATTGATCTTGGTTGGAGACATCTTCGTCCTCAGAAATGCACATTAGATCTTCATTTGGTAAGTCAAAATTTAAGGGTTCATAGTCATCTGTCGCTCAACTTGCCAAAAAGTTAACTATCGTACTGCCCTTAATAGCCTTTTGATTGACATAGGCAATGTCATATTCAGAAAGTAGGACTTGCCATCTAGCTAGCCTTCTTGATAGTGTAGGGGCTTTGCATAGATACTTGTAGGATCAATCCTTGCAATCAACCATGCAATGTGATACAGCATGTACTGCCTGAGTCTCTTAGCTATCCACACTAAAGCACAACATAACTTCTTGACTACAAAGTAATTGCACTTACATTCCATAAACTTTTTGCTTAAGTAGTAGACTGCTTGTTCCTTTATTCTTGACTCATCATGCTACCCTAATACATAACCCATAGACTTGTCAAAAATTGTCAAGTAAAAGATTAAAAGTCAACTGGGCACTGGCAGTACCAATACTATTGGGCTTAACAGATAACGTTTGACTTTATCAGAGGCTTCTTGACATGCCTCATTCCACTCTCTACTATTTTATTTGTGAAAGAGCTAAAAGATGGGGTCACATTTGTCAGTGAGCTGGGATATGAATCTAGCAATGTAGTTTAGTCTTCCTAAAATGCTTCTCATTTCCTTTTGGGTTTGAGGCGGTCGCATATCTTGAATGGCTTTGACTTTGTCTGGGTCAACCTTAATCCTTTTGTTGCTGACTATAAAGCCTAAAAGCTTACCCGAAGTGACTTCGAAGGTGCATTTGGTAGGATTTAATTTGAGTTGAAATTTTTGTAGCCATTCAAAAAGTTTTTTAAGGTCTATGACATGCTTATCCTCTTTCATTGACTTGACAATGATATCATCAATGTAGACCTCAATTTCTTTGTACATCATGTCATGGAATAGGGCTACCATGGCTCATTGATAGGTTGCCCCACTATTTTTGAGTTCATAGGGCATGGAATTATAGCAAAATGTCCTCCACATGGTTATGAAAGTTGTTTTCTCCATGTCTTTGAGTGCCATCTTGATCTGCTTATAGCATGAGAATCCATCCATGAAGGAGAACGGAGAATTCTTGGCTGTGTTTTCTACCAAAGTGTAGATATAGGGTACTGGGAAGTTATCTTTAGGATTAGCTAGATTCAAATCCTGATAATCAACACACATTCGTACTTTGCCATCTTTCCTTGAGACTAAGACTATATTAGCAACCCATTCCGGATATTTGGCTACTCCAATAAACCTTGCATCAAACTGGTTCTTGACTTCTTCTTTATTTTTAAGAAGCATTTATAGCTTCATCCTCCTTAGCTTTTTTTGGATCGGTTTGCATCTAAACTTGATGGGAAGCTTATGGACCACTATATTGGTGTCTAGTCTTGATATGACCAAGCAAATACATCTCGATATTCCAGAGTAAGTCTATTAGCTTGGTCTTAGTTGTCGACTTTATTGAGGTGCTAATTTTAACCTCTTTTCGATCCTCCTGAGTACCCAGATTTATTACTTTCGCTAGGTCTTTATAGGGCATGATCTACTTCTCTTGCTCAACTAATCTTTAGAGGTCTGGTGGTATGGAGCTCTATTCAAAATCTTTTTCAGGATCAACTTTACTAGTGCAAATTAACTATTTGAAATTGATCTTCAGCAACCCATTGGACACATCCATATCACTGTTGTTAGGACACCTAAAAGGGTAGAGAAATAAACATTGCAGAAGGCACACATGCTACAAAGGATTTCGATAAAAAATAAAGGCAAAAGAGTAATGGAGATAAAAAGGTTGAAAAATGATTCACAATATGGAATGATATATTCAAAAGTCATTTCATTGATAATATTTGATTAAAAATGCCTCCTTACATAGGACACCTATCTACCTTTGGGCGAGGGCAGGTAGGTTTTCATTTTTTGACATTACATGAAAGGGACAGGAAAAGTGCAGAGGCTTCCATCATGACCTTATCATCAAAATCAGGTCTTAGTGGAAGGACACAAATTTTATGGCTCAGTATCTTAGAGGTAGAGGTTGTTTAGTGCTCTGTTTAAGATGACCAAGACATCTTTAGCCTTTTGCTCTTCTGGTTGGCTTAGATTGATTCGTCTTTCCAAGAAATATCTCATGAAGAGATAGGAACATTGTCAGCTTCGATTCCCCTCTCCACCCAATAATCATGTCATCTTCTGGTTGTAAATCCTTTTTTCTTGCTGCTTTCTTGAGTGCATATTAGCCTTGAATCCTGAGCCTCTTTTGTTGGCTTGAGTGGTGAGCTGTAGGGCTTAGGCCATTTTTTGCAGAGTTTTGCCAAGCGCTTTTCTAGCATGGGAACCTTTGCCAATGGTTATTTTTAAACTTAAATGGGTACTCTTTGTCAGGTAGGGTTCAACTATTGGCAATCCTTCTCCCATAAATACTGCATTAACAAACTCGGAGGATTGGAAGGATGACTCTGGTGCAATTTCATTAGGCTTTATGTAGATATCCTCAGTGAAACCAGTGGCGATCATTTCTTCTTTTGCTCCAATGGTTACTACTTTGTCATCTATAACAAATTTGAGTTTCTGATGGAAAGAGGATAGGATGGCCCCAGCGAAGTGTATGCATGGCCTTCCTAATAGGCAATTGTAAGAAGGATTAATATCCATAACTTGAAAGTCCACTTCATATGTACATGGGCCTATCTGCAACTCAATTATGATATTTCAAATTACTCCGTGACATGTTTTATCAAAAGCTTAGACTATGGTATGGCTACTTTTGATGTTAGACTGATCGACAAGGAGTTTACTTAATGTAGTCATAGGCATGACATTAAGGGCTGACCCGTTATCTATAAGTACTTTGGGCAAAATTCATCCCTTGCAATGGGTAGTGATATGCAAAGCTGTATACCTGCCCCTGCCTCTAAGTGGGATCTCATCATCAGTGAAGGAGATATAATTATCGACCATGATGTTTTTCACTAGCCGATCCAATTTGTTAACAGAGACATCCAATGGCACATACGCTTTATTTAACACCTTCAGTAATGCATTTCGATGAACCTCTGAATTAAGAAGCAGAGATAGCATAAAAATCTTTGCAGGTTGTTTGCTTAACTAGTCTATAATATAGTATTCACTGTGCTTGATGAACTTCAGAAACTCCATGGCTTATCTTTCATTTACTATTTCCTTGACTTTCTCGGGGCTTAAAATTTTTTGCTAAGACCTAAGTGAACTAGTGCTTGCAAATGCATCAACCTTTTGTTTTCTTGAGCAGATTGAGCGTAACACCTATCACTACAGGTTAGGTGACTAACTCTTGATAGTTTCATCATAGTAGTTAAGGGAGTTAGTTCTCTGATCATCACTACCTAAATCTTGTATTTCCATGGGATAGCTTTATTGCTCTTATACGAGAATAGTTTAGGTACCTCATAACTAACTTTGGTGTAGGTATCAAAAAACTAGCCTCAGAACTTGACTTGCTATAAAGAATGAGGGGTCGTTTTCTCCTGTAAGGTGACTACATGGTTTTATCTCTTATGATGTTGATAGATTCAATGGTAGATGTGATTTCACGATAGAATTCTATTTGGCCTCCATTCATCATCCTTTAAACCATGGACTTAAACTCCCTACATGTTTGTAGGATATGACATACAACTGTGTGGAAGTCATAAAAGTTACTGGGATTGTCTTTTAATTTTTCTATTGCATTAAGCAACCAGACCTAAATCAATGCCTGCCAGATCAAGAACATTGGCATCCTTACATCCTCTATGCTTGCCTTGACTTCACATTTGTTCTTAATGTTGATCATGTTTGCAGCCAGCTTAGTATGGTTTGGTAAAGGATTAGCAGCAATATTTGGTCCTTAGTTTGTCCTAAACTGTAAGACTTTTGAGTTAATTAGATTTTGAACATTTCGTTTGAAAGATATGCAGTTCTCTATGTCATGCCCTGCTGCCCTAACATGGTATTCACAATAGGCATTAGGGTTGTACCATTATAGGTATGGTGGCTTCTTTTTTGGGACATAGATTGGGGCCACAAATGATTTTGGAGCAAGGTCTGGTAGAGCTCCTTATAGGTCATAGGGATAGGATCAAAATGTTGTCTTTATTGATTTGCACCTCAATTGCCATGTGCATTATTGGTTGCTCAATTAGTACTTTAGTCAACTTGTGGAGGGTAGTTCTGTGGTGGGTTGGATAGGATTGCAAAAGATGGGTTGTAGGTTAAGGTATTAATTGGTTGAGAGGGTATGGTGATAGTGCAAGAATACAACGTGCCTGGGTAGTAAGGGTCAGGTATTTGATGCTATTTTGGCTGAGATGATCTAGCATAACTATGGCATTGGCCTCTCCTTCCTTCTTCTTACCAGCAATGGGCTTCTTGCTTGATCCAGCTGTTTCCCCCATGGTAGACATTCTACCACTCTTAATGGTCGTATCGATCATTTCTCTGAAGAGCACTAAGTCTGTGAATTTTTTGGTGTTATTCCCTATGAGCTTTTCATAATAAGAAGCATGTAAGGTGTGAATGAAAGTAACTGTCATATCTTTTTTCTTAAAGAAAGGCTAGACTGGGGCTGCCTCTTCTCTCCATCTTTGGGCATATTGTCTAAAACTTTTAGTGGATCTCTTCTCAAAATTCATTAAAGAAAGTTAATCTAGCACCTAATTTGAAATGTGCTGCTATTGATTTAGAAAGGCCTTAGCCAAGTCAGCCAATGATTGGATTTTCACATTGTCAGCTCGATATACCACCAAGCTACTATCATAATGAGGCTGTGCTGGAAGCAATGGATGAGCAGCTTTTCATCTTTCTCCTACCTAGCCATTTTTCGTAGGTATATTCAAACATGGACAAAAGGGTTGGTGGTTCCATTAAACTTTTTAAACTCTAAGACTTTGAACTTCGAGGGAATGACAAGGTTAGACACCAAAGACAGTGACTACACTCAAGAGCTTCGAACTTGTCACTCCTCTCGATAGCTTAGAGGCATTTTTCTAGTAGATAGAATTTGTTCACTTCTTCCGTAATTATGGTAGACTTTTAACCTGCTGTTTTCTTTAGTTCCTCATGGTCAAGGGTTATTAGATCTGCCAATGAGACTCTTGTGTTCACCCCTTAAGTGCCAGGAATGAATTGACTTGTTGCAATGGGATTTAGGTGATGACTAGAGGAGCCTGAGCGGTAGGTGTAGGAGCAGGCCATTGTTCTTGTCTAGTTTCCTTTTGGACAGGTTTTGGATTATTGGCAAGGGGACTTTCAGCATTGGGAGGATCATTCCTTGTTCCAACAGTGCTAGCAGTCATTAGTTCCATAAGTATTGCGATTTAATTTTGCATTTTGTATTGCTGATGAAGCATTTGGTCTTGCGATTCCTTAACCATTAGCTCAAGTCACTTAATACAAGCTTTATGATCGCTCTCCATGATTTACTTACGGTGTCATGTGTTGTAGTCATGCATGATGTAATGTTTTATGTTCCTGATTGATCTCAGAATCCCTTGCACTTTTATGGCCCAATTCTCGTATTAGACTTTTATCTAAAAAATGTATTTATTGATGAGCATTTATGTAATGACAAGTTAAGATAATGAATGATTGATGCAAGTGTAATGAAAAATAGTGAAATTAAATGTGCATATGCATTAGAGACAATTGATTCTTGGAATAGCTTCATCAATAACATCATTCATAGAGTCACAAAAAGGTTTTTTTTTTTTACGGTATGATTACATTTGAGAGTATATAACGTGATTACATTGTGTAATCACATGATCAAGAAAACCCAAAAGCTATTGCTGAATGATCTCCAATAGGTACAATGTCTTACCCTATGGATTGAGCTACTTCAATCATATCATCCACCTCTTGTTGAGCCATCTGAACTTGTTCAGTGAAGTGTTGATGTTGCTTTTGGTAGTTCAGACATGCTTGGTTGATGGTCTTGCCAATCTAGTTCATGTTGCTTAGAAGCCCTTATTAGTTCATTGATATAAACTTGATGATCTTGAAGAAACTGTTCTAACTCTTGCATTATGTGAGTGAGGGCTTCATTTTCAAACCTGATAGCTCTTGCATCTCGCATTTGGGCCTTGAGTCTTTGATTCCTTCATTGGTAAGTGGAAGCAAGAGCACTTGCCCTTGTGAATTTTTTTACTAGTTCTGACTTTCTCTTTTCTCTTATTTAGTTCACGATTGAGAGTGGCAACTTTTGTTTCCCATTTGACAGATGTCTTGCTAGTATGTCAAGACTTGTCAGCTTTTCGGAGTGCATAAAATCCTTGGGTAGACTTTTGAGGTTATCCTTAAAGCGATCCCTTTCTTTAATGACTCGATCCATTTCACCGCTCCTAAGATAGATATCCATCTTTAGCTTGCCTTTTTCCTCCTTAAGTTAAGAGATTTTTATAGCAAAAGATGCCTTTTCTCGCTTAAACTTCCTTTTAAGTAGCTCAATCTTAAATGGTAGTTCCTCTATTAGGATTTGTAGTATCCCAAAGTTGGATGGTGGCAATGGATCGTTGATATGGCAAAGTCTCTATTCTTTATATCAGGTGTGGTAGGGCTTCTTCTCTAGTATCTTTCCATACAATGGATCTTCTTCCAAGCTTGGAAAGCTAACTGGACTTTCACTTTATAATTAGGCTCTCTGTATTCAAAATCCCAATGTCCCAAGTCTTTAAAGAATGGGATGAATTGCTGGCATTAGAACTGGCATAATAGCAATAGAGGAGCATAACTGGTATTTCCCCATAATCCCAAGAGTGGTACACAAGTGCAGTCTCCACATCTGTACATAATCGACTAAGGGAACACCTATGGGGGTCTCTATGTGATTTCCTCCTCTTTGACATTTTGTAATTCCTTGACCCAATGCTTTTTTGCCTTAGCTTGATGACATTCTTCCTTTAATGTCATGGAAACAAGACTGATCTTGAAGAAGAAATTTTGTCCGACTCTCCTCTTCCTACGATAGAGATGACCTAGGAGTTATATTTGGAGCAATGGGGCACACCCGATAAACCTTCCAGTTCTCATTCTTTTATAAAAGTTAAAGGCATGGATGGTTTTAGAGATGATGGTAGAAACAGGGTTGATGTTGCAACATAGGTAAGAAAAGAAATCTATGACTGTCGACTCTACATAACCTAAAGTCTTCAGGACTATAACAAGCTCGTAAATTGCCAGAGCATAGACATCTTGAGCTTTTCTTAAATAAAAAAGATTTACCATGCCCTATTTCAAGCTGGCCTAAGAAATGCATTTGCTATTCCCTTTTACTTTAACATGACTGTCAACCCATGCTTCTGTGGCTCCAAGAATTTGCCTCAACCTTTTCTTGAATGGAGGAGGCATTAGCAGTTTGCAGTAAATCCGATCAAACTTGGCCCTTTCTATGTTGAGTAGTGTACTCATCAATGGTAGGAACTAAATCTTGTTGGTTAAAGGTGAAACATCGATAGGCCGGATTCCAGAACTGTGTTGCTACAAATAATAAGCCATCATCCAACTAAACTCGAAGTAAGAGAGCTATATCCCCGTACTTTCTAGTGAAGGCTTTTTTCTCGTTGTTATCCCAATTGTCCTAAATGTGTTTCAATTCCCAACAATCATTTTGATGAAAATCGATCTTGACCTCTTCATGTATTTCTAAGATGTAGTCGAGCTCTAGGATGTCCCAGTCTTAACATTGGCGACCTTCTGACTATGTTTTGACGTTTTCAAAAGACTCGATAGTTGAGATAAGTTGTTCCTCCATAAATGATGCCCCTTGCTGAACACTGAACCAAAACAATTGTCCCAAAATGATGATAGTCATGATGGTTATGATGAAATGATACATGCACCAAAACACAAACAAAGTGAAAATGAGTTACTGGAACACATAGGAGACAAATGTAAGGAAATAAAGAATTTAAGAACATTAAAACAAAAAAAAATCATAACATGCCTAAACCAAGGTGGTGAGATAAGAAACGGGCAGCATTGTGACATACTAGGATGAAATTTGCCCTTCATGAGGTAATGCAATATCTTATTTTGATGGAAAAATAGCCGACCAGTAGTAATATTCATTTATCACCACTAGTTCGATGCACGTTAAGCCATAACTCGGACAGCATGATGGCTTACAGTATTAGACATTGTGAATGATGTTTTTTGTTTGTCGTCACTTATTTATACAAAGGTTAGCTATTGTTTGGGCAACACGATAGCATGCCTTGATAAATGATAAAAATGCAGATGTGGGTGACAATTGTATACTCATTGTTACCTACATAATTATGGTAATTAAGAGTAAAGGTTAGGAATGTTTCCTTGAGTGACCCTATTCTCTGGGTATTCTAGTAGCGTTTCAGTATGGCTTGACATGGTTTAGCTTGTAGGGTTCACTATATGAGGTTTAATTTGACGCCTAAATAAGTATCTGAATTATTCCTATCCGGTAAGGACAGTCAAGGGACCTCGATCCTAGACCCATCATGAGTTTGATAGAATAAGTTCGATTCATTGGATGTATTTCCCTATGCAAATACAGAAGGTTATTCACGAGAGACATAGGTAATTTACATTTGGAAAGTTATTGCCATGCCTATACGAAGGGTTACTCACAAAGGTAGATAGCTCACTTCCTCCTAATGATTGGGTTATAACCACGCCATGGAGTTTGGCAGGATACTAATGCACATGCAAGCATGTGGTGTATGATAAGGAAACAATCAAATCTTTTTATTTACTTTTGTATTACCATGTTTATTAAACTGAAGATTATTCGAAAATAAAACAATCCTGACAATCATGCCAAACAAAAGATTAGTTTACAAAATGAAAAAAGGGTCATAGTTAAATAATGATCAAAGATCGAAAAAATTGAGAACCTAGCAAGACACAGCTAGTTATTAGCTTAACTCTTTATATAGTCCCTAGTGGAGTCACCAAGCTGTCGCAACATACCCCAGGGTGGATCCTCACGGATTTATGGGTGAGTATGACTTAAAATATTTTTCTGACTTGGAAATGTCTTATTGATCGAGACTTTTCTTTTGCAATGTGATGAGAATGAGAATGTACGAATTCTCAACTTATGATATAGTGAAAGGGACCATAAGACGAATCGCTCATCTTATTGGTCTCGGATGACCATCAGGAAATGGCCAATGCATGGAGTCGCCACTAATCATTTCAGGCTAGGCATGATCGGATGCCTATTGAAACTTATGTTTTTGAGTTATGAAACTCAAAACATCAATCTCGTGGTCATGTAGTACAAAGATTCACCGTTTGGGTTCAGAAGTTGGTTACGCATGATGAGGTATGAACCCCTTCGTGACGCCTAAAATTAGTACTTTACTAGCTATATCTCATCTTGGTTTTGATTCTTTTGATCTTACCTCATCATTATTTTAATATAACCCTCCTTTAATGCATAAATCTTATAGAAATACAAATCTAGGTTTTGATGAAAAATATTTAATCTTATATATACGTCGGAGAGATAGGGAATACAGATATTTTCAATAAAATGACTTATGGATTTTACTTTTGAAAATGAAATGTTTCACTTTAGGTGCTGAAGAGATACCCATGCAGAACATTACCTTTAATTTTATTTAAAATGATTTGAAAACATGAATGCAAATAATCATCACAAAGAAATCACATTAGTAAGGTAACATATGAAGTAACATAACATAGATCATTCAATGCAATGATAAAGAAAAGGAATGGAGTATTGGAATTTATCTTGCAATTGGCATTGATTATTTAGGAATAACTAAATCAATAATTTTTTAGATGCATCTGGTTTTCTTGATTGAATGAGATTTGTTTGACACATTCATGTAAGTTCGAGAGGGAGGAAAAAATAATTGTAATTGAAATACAGGGTTGGAGTATTCCCTTCGAAAAGGTGAGGTTAGAGTATCCCAGTGGATACAAATCATTTCGATAAAAAAAGATTTTTCAATCTCGACAATTTCAAAAGGGTTAGAGTATCCCCTCAGAAGGTCAGGGTTAGAGTATCCCTAAAAGTGATACATCTGACACTCTTTAGTGAGGTCGAGTTGGAAAACTTAAGTTGACAAAACTTTGTGATTTAGGAAATATGTGAGCGTTTTGACAACTTTTGACAAAAGAAATTATTATGAATAAGGATGGTAAAGATGTAAAATATGTTTGTGCCTTGATACAAGCCTATGGGAGGTCAAAGCATGTTCTTGAGTCTGATCGGAGTGATACGGAGACATTTGAATGTCTAAGGACGAAATTTGGGAAAACAACTCAATTTTGACTATAACTGAAAATAGGGGATAGCATCACGCTATCCTGCTTCTCGAATTTATTCTTAATTGGTTTGAAGGCTTTAGAAGGTGGACAAGATACCGTTAGAATGGTAGCTCGACAAGGGTCAACCTAAAAATATTCCCAATATCCCAAAAAGTCACTTTCCAAGGGAATAAATTTTCATGTTCGGATTAATTTCGCTACTGCAAAGCATACGAGGGACAAGGTGTGTCAAAATTTGAAAAATCATTCCAGACTCATTTAGTATTGGAAAATTCCAAATAATACCTTCCCAGAAAAGGAATTTCATGAACATTTTAGGAAAAATTCTAGATGGATTTGGAAAAACCATTTGGTGGGCTTAAAGGGCCCAACCAGAATGCACTTTGTTCACACTAGGGATTTTAGACAGTCTAGGTTTGAAAAATCATAACACTTTTATTCGGACTGATCTGAGGCTGAATAAGACATAGTTTTAAAAGTATTTTGACACATTTTCAGAGAAAAATATTATAAAATTCATGAAAAATTGTTTAGGATTTTAAAGTGATTTTTTAATTTATAACAATGTTGCTGCTAGCAGGGGACAAAGTAAAGCAAATGATATTTCTTATTTTTTTTACGTTTATAGGTGCAAACTCAAGTCATCGACATTCAAACATCCATGACTGAAGAGAAAGAGTGGCATAAGCATCACAAACTCATTTGCACAGCCTCGAAGTATTTTGGGACAATGAAACAACCTATTGATCATACCACTCAAGGTTTCAACTCAAAAACAAGGCACAAACATTTTGGGAACAAGTATAAGGCCATTTTCATTGCAAATCAAAAGATTTGAACTTATTTAACCAAGATTGCAAATCTGGAAAACTTAATTTTCCCTAAGATATTTTGCTAACTTTAAGGAAAATGCTAAGTTCATGCTAATCCTCATTGGCTATGGTTCACATGCTTGGCTTGGGGAGGTTTTGAAAATCAGTTTTTGATAGCCATCAAACATGCATTTAGATAAGGAGAAGACAATGAACATACAAGGGGATGGCACAAAACATGAATGGGGATGCTAACTTTACCAATGGCCTAGACAAAGAAAGTGTTATGCACTTTGACAAGAAAATGTTATGAAAGCTTAAAATGACAATAATTCATGACAAGATGCAAGCTAATGTATAAATATGTTTGAAATATATTAGGCTAATGATTCATACATGGATTAATCATAACAAGATGAACGGATATGGCATAAAATGTATGAGCAAAAGCTATCAAAATAATGAGGATGAAATAAGGCATTTTGCACATCAAAGGGGTATTAAGGCATCAAAATCCTAAACTACCATAACCAAAGGCCATAATAATGCATGAGAATCCTAAGAGGGTGATGGAAACATGGAACTCACTAAAATGATGAAGATGCTGGAAAACAGAAAATGAAAGTAACAAAGTAAGAGGTTATACAACAAAACTTCAATTTGGGCCTAATAGTTGGAGCAACAGAGATGGCTTGAATTTTCCTCTTTTCCTTGTTGTTAATAAGCAAAAAAAAAGAGAGAAACAATAAGGTTTTGGTTCTGGTATGAATGAAGGTGATTTTTAGAATGTGTAACGGTTAAGAATGAGTGTTGCAGGGCTATTTTTGGGTGGTGAGTGAAAAGCTACGGGATTCTAATTTTCTTTGTGTAGGAATGTGTTTTAGAAGCTAAAAATAAGCTGGAATCTAACCCTTTTTAGATGAGATATAAGTGGTCTATTTATACCATCATTTTGGAGCCAATTTAAAGGTGTTTTTGGTAATTTCTCAAGGGGGAGAAAGTGATGTCAACTTGGTGGCTATAGAGTGGTTGTAAGGAGCAACTTGCTGTCAATGTGATGGACAAAGGGTGGCTGCTTTAAATGCTTAAATGATTTTCTAGCAAATAGGGTGGCTGATGGTAATCTTTGTCAACAAACTAGGGAAGAGTAGGGTGATCATGTGACATTGACCTTTTTGATCTAATTTAGACTTCAAAAAATGCTTTGATTAATTCAAAAGTCCAAATTCATAATTTGATATGGGTTTTGATCTTT
>JBBYHK010476315.1:0-18835 GCA_038382065.1 Adansonia grandidieri | reverse complement strand
GACTAGCATGAACTTAGCATTTTACTTAAAGTTAACTAAAAAATCTTGAGGAAGTTTTCTAGATCTGTAATCTTGATTAAACGAGCTCAAAACTTCTAATTTTCCAACAAAAATGGCCTTGCACTTGTTCTTTAAATGTTCTTGCCTTTTTTTTAAGTCAAAAACTTGAGTGGTATGATCAGCGGGCTATTTCATTATCCTAAATTACTTCGGGGCTGTGCAAATGAATTCACAATGCTCATGCCACTCTTTCCATTCAGTCATGGATGTTTAAATGTCGATGACTCGAGTTTGGACTCGTAAACATAGAGAAAATAAGAAATATCCTTTACTTTGCTTGGTACCCTGCTGGCAGCATCATTATTACAAATTGAAAAATCCCTTTAAAATCCAAAACGATTTTTCATCAATTTTATAATATTTTTCTTTGAAAGTGTGTCAAAATATCTTTAAAATGAGGTTATGCACACCCCCAGATCAGTCCAGATGAAAAAGTTACGATTTTTCAAACCTAGACTATCCGAAATCCCTAGAGTTAACAAAGTGCATTTTGGTTGGTCCTTTTAGGCCCACTAAACGATTTTTCCAAATCCATCCAACATTTTTCCTAAAATGTTCATGAAATTCCCTTTCTGGACAGGTATTATTTGCAATTTTTTTATACCAAACGAGTCTGGAATGATTTTTTGAATTTTGACACACCCTTTTCCTTGCATGCCCTATTAGTAGCGTAATTGACCCAAATTTAAAAATTTATTTCCCCGAAAAGTGATTTTTTGGGATATTAGGAATATTTTTAGATTAACCATTGTCAAGTTACCTTTTGTAGATACTTAATTTCGTCCGGATCTCATTTTCAATAATCCTGAATATCCAAGATCAAGAACTTAACGACCATCCTCATTGGGAACGAACATTTTCAGAAGAACAAGACATTTTCAAGATTTTTTTAGTCATAATTTAAACAGCTGTAAGTTCACGTAACAAAAAAGTCATATTTTGATATCTAATTTCAGATATGCAAAACAAATATTTAAGAGAAAAATTATTTTTTAATTATTTCTTTTCAAATTTTGAAAATCTATTTTTGCGAATGATATCATAGTCAAATTTCTCATTTTTAAAAATTTTTTGAGAATTTTTCATTAAATTTGGGAATTTGACCTTCGTATATTTTTACTGACAGCTGTGTGGTATTTGTGCTGATATGCCCTTCGAAAAATTAGAAATAGTCAATGAAAAATTTTTGTTGGCATATTATACCGCAAGGTGACTAGTTGCTCATTTTTGTAATTAATTTTGAATTTTTTTCAAAGTATCGCGAGTATTGTACTCGTAAATTTTTTTGGTAAAATTATTTTGAATTTTGAATTTTCATCGTTATCATTTTATAAATTAATATTTTGAATAATATGATTTATTTAATTCATTTTATAATTTTTAATGTATTTTTTGAAAATTGTCTCGATTCTAGAATACAAACTTTCTATTATCTGTAAAATTTTTGGTGTAATTTTCTCAAGTTTTAAATTTTAAAATTCTGTAAATATTCACATTGAACTACCATTAAATCAATTTTTCAAAATTCACTTATTTGTTATGAATTTTAGAATTTTTCTCGTTTTCGAAATACAGAGTTTTCTACTCCATGAATTTTTTTAAGAGGATTTTTCTAAGTTTATATTTTTTAAATTCCTCAAATATTATTATTTAATTCAGATTAAATCAGTTTTGAAAAATTCTTTTTATTTTATCAGTTTTACATTATTCTTTTGAAATTCTTTTATTTCTAAAATATGAAATTTTCTACTTCATAAATTTTTTGAGAAGATTTTTAAAATTATTTTTTTAATCCATATTATTTTTAAAATTTTTTAAATATTATTTTTTAATCCATATTAAATCATTTTGAAAAATTCAATTTATTTTATGAGTTTTAGAATTTTCTTTTGTTATCGAGATATGGGTTTTATACTCCATAAATTTTTTTAGTGAGATTTTTTTTAAGTTTCTAATTTTTAAATTTGTTTAAATATTATTATTTAATTCATATTAAAACATTTTTTAAAAATTTAATTTATTTTATAAGTTTTAGAATTTTCTTTATTACTGGGATATGGAGTTTTTTACTTGTAATTTTTTTGTAAGATTTTCTGAGTTTATAATTTTTAGCATTATGCAAATGTTATTGTTTAAACCATATTAAATCAATTTTGAAAATTTTAATTTATTTTATAAGTTTTGCATTTTTTTACATAAAATAATTTTTCCCGGTAAAGGTTTTTCTCGTAAAATTTACGAGTTGGTTATTTTTAATTTTTTTCCTTATACATAAAAATCATTTTTACCATTAGATTGAATTAAATTGATTATATGAAATTTTATTTTAAAAAAATAATTTTTAATTTTTACAATTTAGTTCTTATAGTTAATTTTTGCAGCATAATTTTACATATTATATATGAATGTAACTCAAAATATCCATAGCAATTAATGATATCATGCATGACATCACAAGGAAATCAGAGTTATAAATTTAAATCTAATCCATCTGTCAAAAATCAAATCATATCTCAACAAATCTAATATAAAAAATAAAAAAATCAGCAAAGTATGACACATAATAAATGAAAGAAAACTTTTGGGGATTATAGATAGAAACTCATGACAAGATGGATTCAAGAATCCATCATCTTGCTGTTCCCTCACTTGGAAAAAAAAAGAAAAAAAGAGTGAAAAAATTCTCCCAAAAATAGTTCATAACTTCCACAAGCCAAAAACTCCAAAAATCCATAAAACTCACTTAGGTTTTTTATGTTTTTCAAGCTTTCAAGGTAACTTCTCTTCCAAAATCTTATATTTATGTTGATTTCATGCTTGATTTCTTATTTTAGTGAGTTTTATGATTGCTTGAGCTCATGAGGCCAAGCATGAAAACAATGACTAAATTTTATGGATTTTCTTGATTTCTTTGATTTTGTTGTATTTGACTCTTTTTTTTATATAATATTTTGTGTTCATCTGTAATAATGATATTATCTTGTATAAATACATTTTTTATAATATTTATTATGTTATGTTTATGATGATTTTTATTGAAATATTAGTGACTTTTTTTATTTTTAAGCTTAAAAAAATTTTGTTTATAAATTTATAATATTATTTATGAAATTTGATGATGAAAAATTTTTTCTTGATGCTTTCTATGCCTTGGACAAACCTAATTGGGCTTGATAATGGTAACTTTGCTTTTATTTTTGCTTTGATTTTAGGTTTTTTAAAGTTATTTTGTAATATTTATAAACTTAGGGGCTAAATTGCAAAAGTCGTAAAAGTTTTTATGTGATATTATTGGTTTGGCCAAGAGCTTTGTAAGCCATTAGATTTTTGATTCATGAGTTTGTAAGCATGTTTTAGGTATTTTCAATATTTTAGGGGTCATTTTGCAATTTTAAGAAGTTTAAAGACCAAATTGCAAAATATGAAAAATTATTCTTTAAGGCTAAAAGTGTTTGGTCAAATTTTTATACACATTCTTGCCATGATTTTGTTTGGTGATTCTTTGCTGGTTTGATGATTTGTTGTGATGTTTTGTGATATTTTATCATATAGGGGTCAAAATATAATTTTACAAAGTTTAGGGTTATTTTGCAAAATATAGAGCAATTTGATTTTAAGGCCAAGGTGTTTAGCCGAATTTTTCTTGATATATTTGTTGTATTTTCCAGGTATATTTTCATGTGATTTTATGATTTTTAGGGCATTTACCATGTAAGGATTAATATGAAATTTTTTAAAAGTTTAGGTACTAAATAGCAAATTTTCATATTTATGGGGCAAATTGTACATTTCACCAATTTTAACTATTTCTATTATTTCTATGGTCTTCCGTAGGGATATAGATATTTTTAAAACTTTTCGTATTTGTTTGGTCCTTCGAAGGATACAAAATGTAATTTTTAAAAATTTTAGGGTTTGATTGTAAATTTTGCATTTAAAGTCAAACTTAAACTTTTAGCTTTTCCATTTAGACTAAATTCATTTACTTTTCATCATTTTAGGTTATTTTAAGGTCTATTAGGGTTATCAGGATACTTTCATATCAAAGGTATACCTTAGGGGCATTTTAGTAATTTTCTCCTCAAGATGCTTTTACGCTAAAGGTGAGTATTTTAGGATTGGTTTAGCCTTCCAAGATCATTTTAAAGTTTATTAGGGTTGCCGGGATACTTTCACGTTGAAGGTATACCTTGGGGTATTTTGGTAATTTTGCTTACTAGGATGTTTTTACGCTAAAAGTGAGTATTTTAGGATTGGTTTAGCCTTCCAAGATCATTTTAAGGTCCATTAGGGTTATTGAGATACTTTCACGTTAAAGGTGTACCGTAGGGGTATTTTGGTAATTTTGGTCATCGAAATGTTTTTATGCTAAAGGTGAATTTTAGGATTGGTTTAGCCTTTCAACGTTATTTTAAGGTCCATTAGGGTTACCGAGATACTTTTATATCGAAGGTATACCTTAAGGGCATTTTCGTAATTTTTCTTCGAGTTTGGTCTTAGATAAACATTAAGATGCTTTTAAATCGAAAATGCATATTTAGGATAGGTTCTCCCTTTTTCAATCATTTTCGAGTCCTTTCGGGGTTATGGAGGTATTTTCAAGTGGAAGGTATACCTTAAGGGTATTTTTGTAATTTTGTATTCGAACTATGTCCTACATGAGTATTAGGAGGCAATGTCTCTTAATTAAATTGATACGTAGGATAGTATATGTGAGGAATTTTATGGATTATTTTAATAACGAGATATCCTTTTCAAATAGAAAGTTGAGATTTTTCAATTTCAGAAAAATAAAACCTTTCATATTCCACATGGTTCTCCAGCGGGATACAATAGAGAATTCGTGCCCACTTGGTTCCTCGAGAGGGTATAAATAATTTTGTGATTTTCAAAAGCATTAAAACCTGACTTTCTTAGAATAATAAATTTCTATAATGAAATATTATGGGAACTTTAATTAAATATCAAATATTGGAACCAAATAAAAATCAAAATTTAAGTTAACACTCGATTAATAAGGTACCGATTAGCGGGCATCACGAAAAGGCCGACCCTTACTTATGATTGTAACTGATTCCTGAACTCTTTTATATGATCTCTGGTATGATTGCGGGCCTTGGAGGTTGTATTCTAAGGTTTCGTAACCCTCAAAATACAAACTTCGATAAGTTATCAATCTCACATAGCCTAAATAGATTGGTGGTGACTCCAAATAAATAGTCATTTCGTAATGACTATTTAAGGTTAAGTCGAGTGAGCGATTCATCTCGACCACCCGGTCCCCAAAATAAGAAAATGTCGATAATGATATGGCCTATAGAAATAAAAGAATATAAAATAGTAATAAATTTAACAAATATAGGAGCGAAGGCCATTTAAGTTGGGCTTGGTCAGGATTCGTATTCGGGCCACGTTACGACAGCTGGGCGACTCCACTGGGGACATCTTAGTGAGTCGGGCCTAAAGTTAATTACAGGTTAAATAAATCTTGATTAATTTGGTTTCAATAAGTATTTAATTATAATTCACTAAAAAAATTATTATTATTATTATTTTTGCCCAATTTGTCTTTGTGTTTTTTTGTTTTCTCTGGGATATAAGATTGAGGTGTTATTAATGTTTCTGGAAAGATTTATTCATCCCTTCATACCTACTGAGCACGAATGCAATAAAATTATCTTTCGGATTTCTAAAAGGGTATAGGTACCTGATATTTTAGGAAGGGGCGAAGTAACTCTGCCTTCTGATGTGTTAGCCTCTGTCTGGGCCAATGAAAGCCCTACCAAGTATAAATTCCTACGCTTACCCCAGGTGTTAGCCTCGCTATGGGCATGGAAGATATTCCCACTCAGATTGAACCTTTTCTGACATAAACCTGTGATAGGTAAGGATAGGGTACCTCATTAGTCCATTCGAGGCTAGAGGAGCAATTCGAGAACTGACTTAGGGGTCTGACCTAAATTTCACATAGCAAACCTAGTGACCTCCCACTTAAAATCACACCCTACTTTGGACATCACCGAAAATTAGGAACACATGAAGGGATAAATACATTTTTTAGGATAATATTTTTGTTGTGTGGTGTTATCTTTTTGTGTTATATTGTTGCTTGAATTTATTATCCTTTTTTGGATACTAATTTGTTTGTCTTTTTTTCCTTCTTCTTTTTTATGCATCTTTTCATTTGCATGTAGGGACACTTGCTTTAAATTTGAATTTAAGCTCAGTTTAATTTTCGTTAGACTTTATGGGTGAACGAGTGTGCATGACAGTTATTTCAAAGACATTCGAGGAAGTTTGTGTTGAGCCATAATCAAATCAGAAGGAATAGGGGTACTGTACACCTAGAAAATTTATGCCAGAATTATTGAAGATTACGCATTTAGATGTCTGACAAAATAATTTGATAAACTTGGCTGATATATGGGATAGTTGGAGCAATGGGAGGCAGGCTCAGTTTATTGAAAAGTATGAGCATATCGCTCTTCTCCTTAGAATAACAATGACGAACAATTGGTTCGCACTTTGATCAAGTTTTGGGATCCTTCCTATAGATGTTTTCATTTGATCAGAATGATTTAACCCCTACAATAAAGGAGATTGCATTTGCACTTAGGTTAGGGCCTTTATAGTCAAGACCTATCTATTGTAAGGAATGTAACCTGATGAGTCTCCAGAAGAAGTTAGGGCAGATTCTTGATTTACCACCCTAGTCAATATTACACCATATCAAGCATAAAGGCAATACGAGTGTTATCTCATAGCAGTTTTTGAAGGAATACATCAAGGAGCACTTAGATAGGGAGGAAGCCCTTGATGCTTATTCCCTGGCTATTTATGGGTTAGTGCTTTTTCCAAGGATACTGAGGCACATTGAAGTAGCTGTAGTGGACCTATTTGAGCGATTAAAGAGGAACGTCCATCCTGCTCCTACTATTCTAGCCAAAATTATTCGAGTGCTCAATGCGTGCTAAAAATTAGGCCGAGGTAGGTTTTTTAGGAGTGCGTTGTTACTGTACATTTAGGCTTAGAGCCATTTTGGGGTGAGGATGCATTAAAGTAAAGCTATACTTCTTGCATTTCATTCTTTTGCAAGAGTTCATCAAGAAACGTTGGCATGATTCAGGATCGAAAAATCAATGGGTGGAAATGTTGAAAATTTGGCTTCTAGAGATATAACGTGGCAAGCTCTTTAGTTTGCACCTAAACCTTTTCTATATCAATGTGGTCAGTTACTTTTCGTACCTTTGCTCGATTTATGGAGAACCATAGGATATGCACCACTTTTGGTTCGACAATAGTGTGGATCGTAGCAGTTTATTCCTATGACTACAGGGTTGGCTAGCGCAGACTCAGACTATTTTAGGGAAGGTTATAGGAGTCCACTTCAGTCAATAGCCTTACATTGGAGAACAAGATATGAATCAAGGATAAGTGCTTATACAGATCAAACAACTCTCAAGTATGATGCTTGGAGGTGTATTCGAGGATGTAATTTAATCATCCCGAGTATAGATGGATCTAATCCTCGGGTGTCTATACAACTTTAACCTCTAATGCCTTTTGAAGTGGAGTTGATAAAACAAGAAGTTGAGAGAGACCAAAAAAGATTGGCCACGAAAAACCAAGCTTTTTAAGAATAAATTATTTACTTAAAGATGAAAATGGAGGCCAAGGAAAAAGACATCAAGAAGATGGAAGAAAAATACAACTTAATGAACAAGATTGGATTAAGCAAAATAAAAATATGAGACTTGCTAGCATATCTGGGAGTTTGAACCAATCTTCCAATAAGATGTCAGATAAGATGCACAAACTTCGCCAAGAGCTGGGGGCATGGAAAACTAGGGCCTCAGAAGGAGAAGCCAAACTAGCTACTTTTGAATGAGAAAGAAAAGCACATGCTGACACCCGTGCTCGGTTAATGAGGTATATAGAAAGGAACAAACAGCTCAAGATTAATTTGGTGTAGAGCAAGAAAGAATGGCTAGATTGTTCCAAGAAAAAGAAATTCTTGCTATGATTGTCGAAGAAATGGGATAAGTTTTGCTTCAACAATGACGTGATATTGATGCTTGGACATAAGCTTATCAGGAAATGTACATATCCTAGGATAATAAGTTGTATTAGGTTGAGTATGAGTCTAATAAATGGAAGGCCAACCTTTTGGGTTGGTAATTCTACATTGATCACCTTATGCAGTAGATTCACTTGGTAGCCATTCAAGCAAGATATATGGTGGAGAAAATTCATGTTCTGAAAATCATATTAACCTAGTTGGTGAATTTGGTCTTGCTGTTCTTATGTTTCTAGAACAAGTAGAACAACAATATAACCAGATTAGAACTTTCCTTGGATGTAATCCTAACATGATAGACAATGTGTAACCCTTTGCAAAGTTAATGGAAATTTATAATTTTGAAATCTTTTATTAAAGCAAGCACTCCTATGAGTACATTTATACATTAATATAATGCATTTGTATCATACATATATAAATTCATTCATTCATTCATTAATAAATTCATAATTTAATAAAATTTGGAATTTTTTTTTCAAGGTTTTAAACATTACTAATCAGGAGAGACCTACTGAACAATAACTTACTCATCGCTATTACACAAGATTCAGAGCAAAGAAAATGGTGGAGGATCAGTTGGCAAGATTGTAAAGACTTGAAGAAATCCAATGTCAATCCCAAGAGAATATGACCAAAAGGCAGGAAGAAATGCAAGCTTAAATCACTAGGTTGATGGAATTACTATTAGTAAAAGAGTTAGCGCACCCGCCCGAAATCAATCTTACTCTTGTCGGCTCATCTGGGGGTCCAACCTGAGACACAACAAGCACCTATAATAGAAACTCAAATCCCAAATATGCCAACTATGCAGCAAAATACCCCCGGAGCTACACCACCTCTAGTCATTATTATTAATCCTGAAATTCTCTCACAAGGGGTTGATACTAGAGTTGCATGATAGGAGATAACAATTCTTGATACTGTTGAAGAAGTAGAACGATAATGACAAAAAGCCAAAATTGAAATAAAGATCATGAAAAAAAAATTGTAGCTTTTAGAAAGAAGGTTGAAAGCCATAGAAAAATGAATTCTGCACTAGCGTAGATATGGAGGATCTTAGTCTAGTTTTCGATTTGATTTTGCCATTGAAGTTTAAAATGCTCAAATTTGAAAAATATAAGGGCACCACTTCTCTATAAGCTCACATTAAGATGTTTATTCAAAAGATGGCAGGTTATTTGCACAATGACAAGCTCCTTATTCACTATTTTCAGGAAAGTTTAACTGGATCGACATTGAATTGGTATAACAGTTTAACTCATAGTCAAATTCAATGCTAGTCAAATTTAGGTAATGCATTCTTACAATAGTACAAGCATATGGCTGAATGGATGCCAGATAGATTAACCCTTTAAAGTATGGAGAAGAAGCCTACCGAGTCTTATAAAGAGCACGCTCAAAGGTGGAGAGATGTGGTATCTCAAGTCTAGGCCCCCTTAATCGAGAAAGAAACCACCATGATGTTTGTAGGCACCTTCATCTTCTCTACTATGATAAGTTAGTAGGAAATGCAACCAAAAATTTCTATGATCTTGTTATTTCTGGAGAAATGATCAAAACTGCCACAAAAGCAAGAAAAATTACGATAGGAGAACCTTCTATTGTGAAAAAATTGGACCTCCTAAGAAGAAAGAGGAAACTTTATCCGCCAACTATGTAAGTCAACCCTTTTGCCAAGAACCCCGTTTTTTCTACCAAAATCAAAGTCAACAACCCGGGAATACTCTATCTTTGAATACACCTCAACCTTTCGCTTCCCCTTCACCATAAAATCCTACCTATAATCATCCTCAAAACCAAACACAAACCAATCCAAATTAACCTACCCGAAGAAACAACCAACTGAGACCTCATGATGAGCCTCTTTCTTATTCTTACAAAGAAGTATTTGATAAGCTTTTGGAGGCTCGATTAATAGCTCCTCTTTTTACAAAATTTTATGAAGGTGACTTACCTAGTTGGTATGACCCGAATGCCTACTGTGAATACCATGCAGTAGTTGGCCATCCAATTGAAAATTGTACTACTTTTAAAAATAAGGTCCATAATCTTCTGGAAAGAAGAGCTTTCAAATTTGATACGACCTCAGGGCCTAATATAGCGGTAAACCCTTTACCCACTCATTTTGAATTAGGAGTCAATGCTTTGATCTCTGAAGAGGAGCATGAGGCAAAAAGGGATGTGTGAAAGGATAAAACCCCAATGGAAGAAGTCTGGGCTATTCTAATTAAAGGAAGAATCTTTAGTTAGAATCACAAATATGTGAGTAACCAATCAAACCTAAGCCTAAATTTTTACAGGTTTCATGTTGTTGATGGGCATAGTCTACATAATTGTTTAGATTTTTTAGCCCTAGTTTAGAAAATGATGGATAATGAAGAAATTGAATTTTATTAAGAAATCCATTGATATGAAGAAAAGTCAGTTAACATGGCTGATGAAGGGTTATCGAAATTGCCTTATGGGGTGGGTCATCCATTGGTCATTTACTGTAATCGACCAAAACCCATACCTTCCAAGAATAAGAATGTTCTAAAGCTTATTATTCAAACTCTTACACCTTTTTTGTATAAAGACAGCAAGCAAGTACCTTGGAAATATGATGCTAGAATGACAGCTCCAGATGCTTTGGCAAGTCAATTAGCAGCTGTTGATATCACTGGAGTCAGCCATATAACTTGAAATAGATGAGTCTACAACCTGAAAGTAGTAAAGCTACCGCTAAGTCAAAAACAAAAAAGCAAGTGTTCAAAAAAGCAGTAACTATTGAAAATGGTACTGTTCAAATACAAGAATCGATTGAGGAGAACGATGCTATTAAATTTTTAAAATTGATAAAGTACAGCAAGTACAACATCATGGACCAATTAAAGCAATAGCCAGCAAAAATTTTTATGTTTGGCATTACTGCTTAGGTTGAAAACCCATCAAAATGGATTGCTAAAAGTGCTTAATCAAGCTTATGTCTCACAGGACATTTTAGTTAACAAGCTTGATCGTCTGGTAAATAACATGATTGCTGATAATTTTATTTGCTTCAATAACTATGAAATTCCCCCAAGTGGGATGACTTCCATGAGAGCACTGCGTATAACTGCTGATTGTTATGGGACTATACGACTTAAAGTACTTATCGATAATGGTTCAGCTCTCAATGTCATGCCATGGGTTACATTGTTTAGGTTACCAGTAGACCATAATCAGCTTAAGCATAGTCAAATAATGGTTAAAGCTTTTGATAGGACAGGGGAGAGATTAAAAAACTATTTCTATACCCTTAATGATTGGCCTATGCCCTTTCGATATTGAATTTCATGTATTAGATATTGCCCCTGCATATAACTATCTTTTGGGATGACCTTGGATACACGCTATTAGTGCTATACCATCTTCCCTTCATTAAAAAGTCAAGTTTATAATTGATGACCAATTGGTCAGCATATCAGGTGAAGAAGACATAATAGCTATGACTTCAACTAAGCCTCCTTACATTGAAGTGAATGCTGATGCATAGGAATGCTTATCTAGGGCATTTAAGGTTGTTAATGCGACTTTTATTGCTAAAGGATCTTCAATTCTCATGCCTCAACTTTCCAAAAGCACTTATATAGGTTTGAAGCTCATGGTGGGAAAAAGTGCCCTTGCATGAAAAGGGCTCGATAAGCGTTTGTAAGGGATAAGTTGATCTATTCAGGTGATTGGTAAAAGAGATCGATATGGATTAGGTTACAACCTTAAAGCAACTTAAAAAGGAAAATAGGGAAATGAGTTATGGGGAAGAATTTGAGTCAGGATTTAATCCTATATCCTTTTTTGAAAGAAACTTTTTGCTATGGTAGGACCATTAATTCTACTGTTCAAGAAAAAAGAGCAAGTGATGATATGATGATGATCATTCTGAACCCTCTAAATTTTTAAGTGAACGCAGTTAATTCAGATGATGAAGAGCCAAAGAATGATCATGGGATTCATCCCTACCTTACTGGATATGTTTGGACCAATTAGATTGTTATTAAAAGAGCAATAGTGTTTAGGACAAATCCAAAGTAATTCCAAGAAACTCAGCTTGTTAGTTTTGGCCTAAAAAAAACATACGAGGATCTTTTTGTAAAGGGCATAAACATGTCATATCATTATTTTTAGAAATGAAATGCATAAACTTTTTGTATGTATTCAGAATTCTCTTACATCTACATTCTCTTTTTCCCCTTACACTCTTTTCCTTTTTCATATACTTATATATGAATTATCCCACATTTTATTATTTGTCTATTTTTATTTTATTTACTTTTACAGATCTCTTGACCAAAAAGAAGAGGATGATCTCATTCAAAATTTAAAAGTCGAGTATAAAAGGTCCATTTGCTCAAATGAGAATGATCTCGAAGAAGATTTCGATGATTGCATTTTGCCAGTTGACATGTTAAAATTACTTGAGCATAAAGATAAACGAATAATGCCCCATGAAGAGCCCATAGAGGTTATAAATTTAGGGGATGAGGATGATAGAAAAAAAGTTAGAATTGTAACTATTATCATGCCCACAACTAAAGTAGAGCTAATAAATTTGCTCCAAGAGTTCCACGATGCTTTTACATGATCATATCAAGATATGCCAGGTTTAGACCCAGAAATGGTGTTGATAAGCTACCTATAAAACTAGAATGCAAGCCAGTTTAGCAAAAAATTAAAAAGAATGAAGCTTAAAATGCTGTTGAAAATTAAGAAGAAGATAAAGAAATAATTTGATGTCAGATTTCTCAAAGTGTTAAAGTATCTGGAATAGGTTATTAATATTGTCTTGATTCCTAAAAAAGATGGAAAAGTTAGAATGTGTGTTGACAACTGGGATTTGAATCGAGCAAGCCCAAAAGATAATTTTCCTCTTCTTTATATTAATACGTTGGTCGATAACACTGCAAAGAATCGTCTATTTTCTTTCATGGATGGATTTTCAGGCTATAATCAAATTAAAATGGCCCCTGAAGACATGGAGAAGACAACTTTTGTCATTATGTGGGGCGCTTTTTGTTATAGGGTGATGCCATTCGGGTTGAAGAATACAAGGGCAACTTACTAATGGGCAATGCTCACTTTATTTCACGGCATGATTCATAAAGAAATTGAGGTTTATGTTGATGACATGATTACCAGGTCTCATCAGGAAGAAAAACACGTTGCGAATTTGTGAAAATTATTTGAAAGGCTGAGAAAATATAAGCTAAAGTTGAATCTGGTAAAGTGTACTTTTGGTGTAAGATTAGGGAAGCTATTGGGTTTTATTGTAAGTGAAAAAGGGATTGAGGTTGATCCTGATAAGATCAGAGCTATTTAGGAGTTACCACCTCTATGCATGTAAAAGAAAGTAAGAAGCTTTCTTGGGAAGTTGAATTACATTACCCATTTTATCTCTCAACTCACGGATAAGTGTGATCTAATCTTTTGGGTTCTTTGAAAACATAGCCCAGGACAGTGGGATAAAGATTGTCAAATAGCATTCAAAAAGGTGAAACAATATTTAGCAAATCCTTTAGTTCTTATACCCCGATTCTAGGGTGTCCTCTCATATTGTACCTTTCAGTGTTTGAACATCAATGGGATGGTGCTGGGGCAGTATGATGAGACAGGTAAGAAAAAAAGGGTAATCTATTACTTCAGCAAAACATTTTTGGAATATGAGGTAAATTATTCCCAAATCAAGAAAATATGTTGTGCCCTAGTTTGGACTGTAAAAAGGCTCAGGCAATTTATGCTATATCATACTAATTGGTTGATCACCAAAATAGATCCAATCAAGTATCTTTTTAAAGCCCCAGTATTGTCTGGAAGAATAGCGAGATGGCAAGTGTTATTATCAGAAAATGATTAGTTTATGTGAGCCAAAAAGCTGTCAAAGGGAGTGTTATTACTGAATTCTTAGCGAGCCGAGCTTTTAATGATTATCAGCCACTAGATTTTGATTTTCCTGATAAATATTTGATGAATGTTTCTATAGAAGAAAAAAAATGATCGGGTAGAGAAAATAGAATGAAAAATGTATTTTGATGGGGCCTCAAATGCTTTGGGTCATGGAATTGGAGCAATTCCCATATCTCCCCAAGAAGATTATTATCCTTTACCGCTAAATTGGATTTTGATTACACAAATAATATGGTGGAGTATGAAGCATGTGTTATGGGACTTCGTGCGACCAATGAGAGAAATGTGCCAGTATTAAAACTTTATGGGGATTCAACCCTCGTGAATTATTAATTATGAAGAGAATGGGAAACCCATTATTTGAGGTTGGCTTAATATAAAAAGTTAATTTTTGAATTATTACAAGAGTTTGAAAATGTGGATTTTGTTCACTTGCCTTGAGATAAGAATCAGATGGCTGATGCTCTTGCTACTCTTACCTCAATATTTAAGGCAAATGAGAATGAAAAAATGATCTTGATTCAAATGAGTTTACATGAGTCACCCGCATATTGTTACAATGTTGAAGCTAAACCGGATGGCCATTCGTGGTATTATGATATTAAAAGGTATCTCAAGTATAAAGAATATCCAAACAATGCCTCTGAAAATGACAAAACAACCTTGAGAAGGTTAGCAATGAACTTTGTTTTGGATGGGTGAGATTTTTTATAAGAGACACTATGATCAAACATTATTAAGATGCATAGATGCTCTTGAAGCACAACAAATTTCGAAAGAAGTACATAAGGGAGATTGTGGGATTCATGCCAATAGGCATAAAATGGTGAGACAAATTATGAGGTTGGGTTACTTTTGGGTGACTATAGAGGGAGAGTATACTAAATATGCTCAAAAAATGTCATAAATGTCAAATTATGCAAATAAGATTCATGTCCAGCCTTCACCATTACATATCATAACTGCTTCGTGGCCCTTTTCTATATGGGGCATGGATGTTATTGGTTGAATTACACCTATAGCTTTAAATCATCATCGTTTTATTTTGGTGGCTATAGACTATTTCACCAAATGGGTCGAAGCAACTTCTTATGAAAATGTGACAAAGTTGACGGTGATTAAATGCTTAAGGACTAATATTATTTGCTATTTTGGAATACTTAGAGGATTATAACTGATAATGCCTCCAACTTGAATAATAAATTGATGACGAAGGTATGTACCCAACTTAAAATTTCTCATCATAATTCAGTGATATACCATCCGATGATGAATGGAGCAGTGGAAATAGCCAATAAAAATATTAAAAAGATTGTGGCTAAAATGGTGGAGACCTATTAAGATTGGCATTGAAAACTCCTTTTTGCACTTTTAGCATATAGAACTTCAGTGCAGACCTCTACTGGGGCAACCCCTTATTCGCTGGTATATTGCACAGAAGCTATTTTACTGATTGAGGTCGAAATTCCCTCCCTCCGGGTATTGATGGAGACTAAATTGGAGGAACCTGAATGGGTCCGAGATCGCCATGAACAATTGAATTTTATCGAAGAAAAAAGACTATGAGCAATTCATCATGGGCAAAAATATCAGAAGAGAATAATTAGAGCTCGTGATAAAAAGTTCTGTCCAAGACAATTTCATGAAAGAGAGCTGGTATTAAAGAAAATCCTTCCTGGCCAAAGAGATTCACGTGGTAAATGGGTTTCGAATAGGGAAAGACCTTATATGGTTCAAAAAGCATTTTCTAGTAAGGCATTAATTCTGGCAAAAATGGATGGGCATACTTTACCCAATCCTGTCAATGCTAATAATGTAAAAAGGTATTATGTTTAAAAAAATAAAAAATAAAGAAAAATAAAAATAAAAAAATAAAAAAACACAGAAAAATTAAGAAAAAAAGTTTAAATGAAAAGCCTTAAGTTGAAAATCCAGAAAGGGTAACTCAAGCAGAATGATGATTGTGAAGGGAAATTCGTTGAAACTCAAGATAAAAAAGAAAGGCATTATGCAATCGAAAACATCTTCCAAGAGATTAATCCATGAAAGAGTAGTGTTTTGATCAAGAAAGGCTTTTAAAAATTTGAATGAGAGATTCCAACCATCTGGATAACACCCATTTTTGTCCCATATTTTGTATAAACTTTTATTAAGAAACGTAATATTGTATTTCCTTTCCTTATTGGAATGTATCTACACTTCTTTATTCATACCTTTTTCATTCTTTATATCAAGCCTTTATTACCTTTATTTGTACCTTTATGATTTTTAGCTTTGTCATACCTTTTCCATCTGCATATGGTTTTGACAAATGGTGGTTGACACTTTAGAAATAAAAAATAAAGAGATTTCTTTGTATTACTTTGGATTAAGTTTAAACATTATAGGTATTTTAATTACTGTTTCAATTCTTTGGGTATTCTAGGAGGGTTAAAATCAATTGATAACATGGTTAAGTATGTTTTATATGTTGACTCGTAGGTTTCATCCCAGTTAACCTGTACCTTTGTTGACTTGTCAGTTTTATCCCAGTCAACCCTTCTTCATTTATTGACTTATAAGTTTCATCCTAGTCAACCATTACCTTTGTTGACTTGTATGTTCGTCCTAGTCAACTTTTATTGTTGTTGACTTGTTAGTTTTATCCCAGTCAACCTCTTTTATATGTTGACCTGTCAATTTTATCCCGATCAATTTCTTTTATATGTTGACTTGTAAGTTTTATCCCGATCAACCCATATCATTGTTGACTTGTAGGTTTTGTCCCAATTAACCCGTACCTTTGTTGACTTGTAGGTTTCATCCCAGTCAACTTGTACCTTTGTTGACTTATGTGTTTACCTTGGTCATCCTTTTTCATTTGTTGACTTGTACGTTTCGTCCCATTTAACCCTTACCTTTATTGACTTATAGGTTTTGTCTCGGTCAACCCTTACTATTGTTGACTTGTTGGTTTTATCCTGGTTAACCTTTTTTATAAGTTGACTTATAGGTTTCATCCCCGTTAACCCGTACCATTATAAACTTACAAGTTTTGTCCCAATTAACCTGTATCTTTGTTGATTTATAGGCTTCATCCCAGTTAACCCTTTTTCATTCATTAAGTTATCGATTTATCTCGGTCAACCCTTTTCATTTATTAACTTATAGGTTTCATCCCGATCAACTTTTTTTATTTATTGACTTCTAGGTTTCACCCCAGTCAATGCTTACCTTGGTTGACTTGTTAGTTTTATCCCGGTTAACTTCTTTTATATGTTGACTTGTTGGTTTTACCCTAGTTACCCCTTTTCATTTGTTAACTCGTAGGTTTTGTCTCAGTTAACTTTTTTCATTTGTTGACTTATTGGTTTTATCCTGGTCAACCTTTTATTTTTGTTGACTCATAGATTTTGTCTTAGTCAACCTTATCTTTGTTGACCTGTAGGTTTCCCCTCGGTCAATCCTTACCTCTATTGACTAGTAGGGTATCATCCCAATTAGCTTCTTTTGTTTGTTGACCAGCATGGTTTTGTCTCACTAATCTACATGTGAGCCGCTGTTTAATTTAAGATTTCTTTTTAGGGCAAATTAGCTTTTATTTTCGTTTTGAGTTTAGTTTTGAAAGCTTAATGACCCGAACGAAATCATGTTTGTTAGGTTTTTGCCCTGTTTCTGATTCTTAGCAACCATCAAAGAGAGGCAACTGTAAACACCTAATTTTGTCTGGCTTTAGTTTCTAATAATCCTGAATATCTAAGATCAACAACTTAATGGCCATCCTTATTGGGAATGATCAATTTCAGAAGAACAAGATCTTTTCAAGACCTTTTTAGTCATAATTTAAACAACCGTAAGTTCATGTAACAAAAAAGTCATATTTTGATCTTTAATTTTGGATATACAAAATGAATATTTAAGAGAAAAATTATTTTTTAATTATTTCTTTTCAAATTTTCAAAATCTATTTTTGCGAATGATATTATAGTTAAATTTCTCATTTTTAGGAATTTTTTGAGAATTTTTCATTAAATTTGGGAATTTGACCTTTTATATTTTTATTAACAGCTGTGTGATATTTATGCTGACATGCTCTTTGAAATATTAGAAATATTCAATGAAAAATTTATGTTGGCATTTTATACCACAAGGTGTCAAGTTGCTCATTTTTGTAATTAATTTTGAATTTTTTTTCAAAGTATCTCGAGTATTGTACTCGTAAATTTTTTTTGATAAAATTACTTTGAATTTTGGATTTTCATCTTTATCATTTTATAAGTTAATATTTTGAATAATATAATATATTTAATTCATTTTATAATTTTTAATGTATTTTTTTAAAAGTTTTTTAGTTCTAGAATACGAACTTTTTGTTATCTATAAAATTTTTGGTGTAATTTTCTTGAGTTTTAAATTTTAAAATTCTTTAAATATTCATATTTAACTATTATTAAATCAGTTTTTCAAAATTCACTTATTTGTTATAAATTTTAGAATTTTTCTTGTTTTTGAAATAGGAAGTTTTCTACTCCATGAATTTTTTCGAGAAGATTTTTTTAAGTTTATATTTTTTTAAAATTCCTCAAAAATTATTATTTAATTCAAATTAAATCAGTTTAGGAAAATTCCTCCCTCAAATATTATTATTTAATTCAGTTTACAAAAATTCCTCTTATTTTATTAGTTTTGCATTATTCTTTTGAAATTCTTTTATTTTTAAAATACGAAGTTTTCTACTTCTTAAATTTTTTGGAAAGATTTTTCTTAGTTTATAATTTTTAAAATTCTTTAAATATT
>JBBYHK010476304.1:5920-18837 GCA_038382065.1 Adansonia grandidieri | reverse complement strand
GATTACTTAATACAAGTTTCCAAACAAAAGACAGAAAATAAAATAAATTTTAAAAAAGAAAGAGTCAAAACTAAAACTAAAGGAAACGGTGCCGTACAAAATAAACAAAAGCGAAAGGTTCCTCACGAGATCAGTCAATTTGTTTTTGTTGGTTGTTGTTGTAATAATTGTCGGCTTACGTAATTAATAAAAAATTTTGAGAGCTTTCCATTTTTTCCGATCGTTCTATTCTTTCTTTTTCCTCAATCGTCTTGCTTTTACAGGTAAAGAAAACTCTTCGGGGACGCCAAGTCTTTGAAAGATTTACATAAGTCGATCGAATAAAAAACTGGTGTTGTTTGAGAAAAGGGACGTCTGGGCTTTGGTGGGTATTGAAAATAAATGGCGAATCTGTATGTGAAAGCAGTGCGACCGGCGGATCTGAATCGGAACACGGAGTGGTTTATGTACCCTGGAGTATGGACTACCTATATTCTAATCCTCTTTTTCTCGTGGCTTATTGTTCTCTCCATCTTCGGTTGCTCGCCTGGCATGGCTTGGACCATTGTTAATCTCTCCCACTTCCTTGTACGTTTTTTTGTTTTATTCTTTTTTAATTGTCTTATCGTATTGAATGTTCAATTGGTGTTTTTGTTATGCCTGCGAATTACCCCTTTTTTTTTTTTCCTACTTTTGGATTTTATTCTTGTTGAAATTTGCTTGTTATGGGTTGGTTTTGAGTTTTGAACGGTGCTTTGGTTTCTCCCTTTTTGGTTATACTCTATTTGCTATTTTGTTTTTCGTTCTATTATGATTTGTTGATTAATTTTTTTTTTTACCTGTGATTAGACTATAAGTCTGAATCGGTGCATTTCTTTTATCATTACTTTGCCTTGTTTTGCTGCCCTGCAATCTGATTGGAGCTGAAATCATATTGTGCGGATAATAGATGAGCACCTGATGGAACATGCCATTCTGTGCATGCATACATCTTTAAGTTAGTTGTTATGACATCTTATTTATTCATGGGGAACAGAGAAATCAGGGTTTTGTGTATTGAACAATGTCAGTAAGTTCTGAAAATCTGTTTTGCGTTGAGATATACTCTGCCATATACCGGTATTCTTGGCTCCGGGGCATTACTACATATCTTTACAGCAGAAATTAAGTTTTTGCACGCAAAATTTGTCCATGTTGATCAGTTTGGCAGCTTGACTAAATAATTTTACCCATCCTACTATTTTTGCACTCGCTTATTCATCTGTTTATATCTGTTTGTCAAGCGCTTTTTTTTTTTTTTTTCTGCTTCATTTTATATTCTACATTAAATCATTAACTTATTACAAAGTTAGCGTTTATGTAGTCATATGAGGTTTTTCAACTAGTTGATTGCTGTGTTTAAAACCTTCACAATAGTCAATCTAGTAGATCTTATACATCTTTATAATGTAAAGATAAGTTGATTTGCTATTGTACTTCGTGGACTGTAAAATCTTAATCTTTTTCTAAAGAAGCTTCCTTTTTCTGCTGATGTTCTTGTGTGCGCACTCTTACACTTTTTATATTTAGTTTGACATGACCAATCTGCTTGATAGTTATCCAAACCAACATTAAACGATTGGTCTATTTCAGGTCACATACCACTTCTTTCACTGGAAGAAAGGAACCCCATTCGCTGAAGATCAAGGAATTTACAATGGCTTGACTTGGTGGGAGCAGATAGACAATGGAAAGCAGCTTACACGCAACAGAAAGTTTTTAACTGTTGTACCTGTAGTGCTGTAAGTCTGTTATATGATATTTTACAATTGTTCTCTAACTTGCCGATTATTTTTTCCTATTATTTTGTGCTCTATTTCTGTATTTCTATGTGTATGCTTGTGTTCATTCTCGCACATTGAATGTTGATTATTTAGCCTGTTATTTTGTTCATATAATTGGAGGAACAAACTATATGGTTGGGAAACGATGACTAAATAAACATGGATACCCACCGATCATATACAGCATGTTTGTGTTGGAGTATCACAACTTGGTTCTATACATGGCTTTTTCTTATTATGGTATTTGCATAAAGTCTCCTCTTATTCTCAAATGTCTATTCCTGTTGCCTTGCTTTTAACAAAGATCATATGTTTAGATGCGAACAGTTAGCTGTGTTCTCTTTTAGATTCTACTAACAGGTATCAATGAGATTTATAAAAAGATTTGTTTTTAATATTAAAATTACTTTACTCATCGCCTGCATTTTTATGTTAATAAAAGATCAATTTTATGCATTGATGTCAATTAGTTGCTTTTAATATATTAGCTTGTGACACTTAGATCAGTACTGCTTTATGCATATTCGTTTGGAGCAATGAGCACGGTGGGCGTGGTCCAGTTGTTAGGTTCTGGTACGGCTGCAGGTCCCAACTTCGATTCCTCCTCTGGGAATCCCAGACTGAAGTAGGGTTCTTAGTGATGGTTTCTGGGCTAATTCCCTCATGTTTGGTGAGGAGGGTGGGTTGAAAGGGCCCTGCATTAAAAAAAATTACCACTTGGTGATGCTTTATTTTGTATAAGACATTCATCAAGGAAATCTGATTAGTCTTGGGAGACTCTCTCTGCCAAGAATTGCTGGTTGTGTTCGACTTCATGTAGACTTGCAGAGTTTTGTTTCCTCAGAGAAGTCTGATTTGTTGCCTTATAAACCAGACATCAACAATATTTTGATATATAATCACAACCAATTTTAAATCATTGATTCTGTTGCTGCTTTTGTAAACCTCTATGACATGAGTTTGTACATAATTTCCCAGAGAGAGTCTGCTGTTTTCGTTCCTTGTGGATTTCATTTGCTGAATTCATGCATTTAATCAGACCATGTTTTTTCGTTTACATGACAGATACCTGATAGCCTCACATACAACAGACTACCAACATCCAATGCTCTTTTTGAACACGCTTGCAGTTATTGTGCTTGTCGTTGCCAAGTTCCCCAACATGCACAAGGTCCGTATCTTTGGAATCAATGCAGACACGTGAGTCGGCCTCCTCCTGTTAAGAATAGTAGTTGGTTTTGCCGGCCTAGAAAGCCACAACTACTTTCTCTGTTAAAATGGGTAATATCTTTGTATAGGAGGAACTTTTGAAGTTGTAATGTTCTTTTTTGTTTTACTGCTGAGTTTGCTGACTGCTTTAAAAAACGCTCCCTTAGATCATATGAAGGAATGAATAATAAATGTATCAAGTTATCTTTGTACAGTAAAGAAATCTAATGTATGCGCAATTTCATCAAGCTTTTATCCGCATGTCATATTTTCTGTATCTTTGAATCTCGTATCCCAAGGCATTGGCAACTGATCAAACATACCGGAGAGGCCGCTTTTAATAGCAAAACAGATTGACTCATTAGGCTCCTTTTGCCTTTGGGACACCAGTGGCAACCATGGGAACCATCTTAGCAGCATTTTCTGACTGTACACTCAGAAGACTTTTTCTCTGAGAAATAGAAAATTTGCCTAATCGGTTACAACTTTCATGGTAAACCTATGATGTATCAAATTCATATGTCTATCTCTAAATCACTTTTTTAATATTATAGAGTACAGAATTTACTGCTTGGAGCCGGTGTTAACCACAAGATTATATTGAAAAGTCAAACCAATAAGTCTCTTCATCTTGAAGCCGTTGAAAAGAACAAAATATCAAAATTATTATGCCCCATTCTTTACGGATATGGCGACCATAGCTGGCTTTTGGAGCCACTATATATATATATATATATCTATGTATAAATGCCAATGACCAACCCTTCTTTTTTTTTCTCCTTTTTTTTTTTTTGCTTTTTTCTGTACTAATTATCCTATTTTAATTCCCAATTACATATCCTAAATTTATACTAAATTATCATGATGGTGTAGGCTTTTAAATTCGGAAAAGACTATGTTAAGAAAAAAAAACCGCTTCCTTACTAAATTTATTTACTTAAAAGAAAGTTATTTGATAAAGTCATATGAGTTAGAAAATTCTCAAATTTAATTCAAAAGGCTTTATCATTCACATTCCTCCTAGTAAATTTATAAAATCTGGACCACCAACAACATTAATTAGGACGTTCTTCACCCTTTAGATTTTGCTTAATTTTGTTAGTCGTAAAGAAGATCATAAATATGATCTTACTTTGAACTTTAAAACTTAATTCAAATTAGTCAATCTGCCTGTCTTAAAAGATTGGAGTTCAATCTCAAAACACTTACAAATTCTCCTCTTAATTTTCCTAATTTTTTTTGAACTTTTTTATATGAAGGTAAATAGGTGCTTAGTTTGGACCCAAAATAAGATAAATCTTTCTTTACATAAAAAAACATACATTACTCACTAATTAAATAATTTAAAAGAGGTAAAAAAAAAAAAACATAATCACAACTATAGAAGAAATGTGGCAATGGCTTTCACTCTGTTGGGTTTGGTTTCTCTTTATTTTTTTTATCAATTAATTTACAATATATTTATCAGCATTATTAAAATATATTGAAAATCATATCTATAAATTATAAATTATAAAAAAAGTTATATTTGCAAATGATAATTAAAGATATATTGCAAAACAAAAAATTAAAAAAAAAAATCATGAAGGATCCTAGTCTACACCCCATTCAATTCTGAGTTCTAGTTATACGATTTTCTATCATAACTGGTTATAGGAGAGATGTGATTCCAATTTCTAGCCCAAAAATTCTTTAGATTCGAGAGGCATAAAATAAATTGAGAGGAGCCAAACAAATAACACCATGGAAAAGGACCCAAATTTATGAACAAAGATTTCGATAATGATAAAGACAACAGCACAACACAACACAATACAAGGAAAAAACAAAAAAAAACAGTGGGATTGACCTCTTAGGATGGAATGTTTCTGTACCAAAGTGTGGGGTAGGTTTTTGTCATAATTTTCAAAGCAATTTTTTTTTAACAAACTTGGAAGTACTTTTCATTCGTGGAAATGGGATATTACTTTTAGAGTTAAGAAACTGCCATTAAAATGGTTTTGATTTAGGTGAGGATTACAGTTGTTGGAGCAGGTAAACCGTTTTTTTTTTTTTTAATATAATTTGCTACTAGAAGCATAAATAGATTAAATTCCATAGGCGCCAGCCATCACCAGACGTTTGAACCAAAGTGAAGGACAATGAAGAATAAATCAATAATAATTAGCTTTATAAGTCCAAGGTACGATGGAGTTTCTTAAATGGTATGTTAAGAAAACTCCAGATTTTGAATACAAACTTTCATATATATATATATATATATATATATTTCATATCTCTTTGGCCTTAGTATACAGACTAGAAATCAACTCTTTAGATTCACATACAACACTCGCTCACTGCAGCAATCCTAAACGGTCTGATAGAAGAATTCATGAAAACAGGTTACATTTGTTCTGACAAATTCACTGTTGAAACCAAAACCCAACTTGGCTCCAATCTGTTTTACATTGTTCAGAGGAGAGAAAGGAGATAAAAGCAAATAAACTCATTATATATGTATCCTATGATCTGTTAGTTCTAAACAACTTTGAGCAAGTAATCAACCATGTGAAAAAAAAAAAAAGGGAAAAAGCAGTTCCTTCTTCATTTCTTTACCATGATCCTCCACCTAACACTCCATTATTCCAATATCCAGCTGAATTGCCTTGTCCCTTATTTTGATCATCGACTTCATTAGTGCTTGAAATTGGTTTCATGTCCCCAAAAGGGAAGAAAAGCCTTCCTCCATTCTCGTGAACACCATGGGGATGGACACCAGCCCTATTTCCAAGCCCATCAATTGGAAAACTAAGGGTTGGCTTATAGTCTTGCATAGAGAAGCCATTCGAGTAGAGTGTAGTAGAGTCTGGCGTCGGTGATGGAATAAAAGAATTCAATCCCCTTGATACCATTCCAGTCCTCAGCAATTCCATGGCTGAAAGAGGAGATGAAGTGTTGCTAGACGAGTAGTAGTTTTGCTGGTCGTTGTTATCAATTTTAGGCATTTCTAGATAATGAGATATACCATGACTCTCTTGCATAGCTGGGAAAGCCAGGTTAAGATCCTGTCCTTTATGGGCAGCCTTAGGGTTTTGAGAACTCAAGAGTGAGAAACTTGCTGTTGGGTTTAGATCTGGGACTTTGGCTGAAGCTGAAGAAGATGAGGAGCTTGATATTGAAGATCTTTTGTTCTTCCTTGAACCACCTCCAACAGGAACATTCCTGAGAGACCCACCTTCAGTCCAGTACCTTCTGCAAGTCTTGCAGAAGTATCTTGGCTGAGTGAGGCTGTAGTTGTTGTAGTAACAAAACTTAGTATTGGTAGAGTTACACCTTGGGCAATTCAATTGCTCTGGTGGCCTTGTCTTTCTTTCTAGCATTTGCCCCCTTGTGCATGTATTAGGAACCATCTCTTCCATGGGCTTCACCAAACCAATACCTTGAAAACCCTGGACATATGTAAAAAAGATAACAAAGAGCAATCATTTCACTAGCAAGACAAAAGAAAATCAGAATCCAGACCTAAATAAGTACCAAAATTAACCTGAAACAGAAGAGAGAAAACAAGCAAACACACAAAACAAGGTAGGGTTTTTTTTTTTTTTTTTATTGAAAACCAAGAAAAAAATAATAATAACAAATAAAACCTTTTCTCAACCCTTTATCAGCCATCACATGCGCAAGAAAAACAAAAGAAAAAAAAAGTGCAGCCTTTTGTGTTCCAAGATCAAAATTAAACTTCACCACACAAAAAGGACTG
Source organism: Adansonia grandidieri (assembly GCA_038382065.1). NCBI lineage: Eukaryota > Viridiplantae > Streptophyta > Magnoliopsida > Malvales > Malvaceae > Adansonia > Adansonia grandidieri. The sequence goes on along the minus strand of JBBYHK010476304.1, from coordinate 12,084 downwards.
ATCATCCACATATTCTGATACACATGCACCATCCATGAATATCATTGAGAAGGAATAAAAGAAAAAGAAACTAACTTTTATTGTCTCAAAAAAGATAGTGGAACTTGATTTTATTAGTCTCTAAAAAGCAAAAAAGAAGGGGGAAAAAAAAAACAAGAAATAAAAGCTCAATTTAATCTTGAGAAAAGGGAAAATCAGGATCAAATCCACCTACCTGTGACCATTTATCAGCATCCATTAATTCAGAAGATTAAAAGTGAGGAGAAAAAAAGAAAAAGAAAAACTGATGACTTCACACACACAGAGAGAGAGAGAGAGAGAGAGAGATAAAGAGAGAATTAACCTCCTTCGTTTGTCTGCAGCAGCTGCTCTCTTCTAGTGCAAGAAAGAATGTTTTCAGACTGTTTCTATGCTATAAGCTTTATGTGTTGGCTTTCACTTTATGAATGATGGGGAAAAAAATTAAAAAAGAAAAAGAGAGGTGGGGTTTGTTTTGACTATACTCAATAAAATATTACAACATTTAATTCCGTTTTGGTCTTATTTTCATATATGAAGAATTTGCTACTTGATTGTATTTTAAGATTAATGTCTAATTGGTATACACATATATATATTTATTTATTTATTGAATGTGGGTGGAATTATGAGTGTGGACAGTGCTGTGGGTTTCTTCTTTTTGACCTAATAATGGGAAGGAAAACCCTTTATTCTTCTTCCTCTTCCTGTCACTCCTTTTCAGTGTTTTCCCAAAGTACCATTCATTAGTAGAGGTTGGTTTTTGTTTTATTTTCATTCGATTATGAATTCAATATGAAAATATTATAAAAAATATAATATAAATATATAAATATTTTAAAATTTATATAAATATATGAACTTTAAATATTAATTGTAATGTACAAAACAATACAAACTTCATAGAAATATAAGAATGGACAGATAAAAGATAAGATTTTGATCATGCAACAGCATCACCTCTGCTGTTAACTTGTTAAAAGATCATCTTCGCTGCTTCATTCTACTTTTTCATATTCTTAAAAGTAGTTCCTTTCCTTTGCTTCCAGTCAAAGTAATATATGATTCAATTATTTTTCAGTCTACATGTTTTCTTATGATTTTTTTTTTCCTTCGTCTTTAAATGATATTTGTTCATCAAGCAACAAATTTCAAATTTTTAATTACAATTATCAAGTTTCCAAGCACATTTCCGTCTCTAAAATGTAATATTTGTTGGCTATGAGTAATGAAATCAAGCATTTATATTCATCAAGCATTTATATTCCTTGATAGGAAAAGATTGGCGAAAAATCATAAAGGAGCCATACATTTCAACTAGTTATATATCAAGAATTTGCTAGTTCTTTATCTGTTTAAGAATGGACTTCTCAAATCAAGATTGTTTTTTTTTTTTTTTTTTCCATAAAATCAAATTAGGAAGAAGGGAAAATAATAAGGATTGAGAATAAAATATCCTTTTTTAAATAAAAAATCAAAAAAATTATAAATATTAATATTTAAATTTATTAATTATTATTTTTTAAAAATAATTATACGAATAAATAAGATTGAACTGAGTTCAACCTTTAACAACCATGAATCGACGGGATAACAAAAGTTACCAAGTCAAGAATACTTTTACTCGATCAAAAGTCGAAAAAGAAAGAGTTAGTAAAAGAATAAAATTGAAATGTTGATGGAGGGAGCCGACAGGAGCCGACAAAGGGAGACGTGGGACCCAAATAATGCGATATAGGATGGAAGATAAAATATATAAATATAATTATATTTTTTGTTAGGTCATGTCGTGGGTTTCTTTTTTTGCGACGGTGACACACTAGGGTTCAAATTCTTCAAAACAGCCAGTGTCTCGGAATCTCAGTGTCTGTTCTGGTTTTTTTTACAGCTTACAATCAAATCCTCTCTTCCCCAACACAATGGAGCTTCGGAAACTCCCTTGCATTTTCGTCCCTCCATTTAGATCCAACGTTTGAGTATTTATATTATATTATAATCATATTTAAAATATTTTATATTTATATAATTTTTAATAGTTAATAATTTATCTTATATAATTTTTAAAACATTTATATATTAATTATGTATTCGTATTATTTTTTATATTATATTATATTTTAATTATTTTTTATATAATATTCGAGTTATATATAATATTTTTGGGTCTGCCTTCTTTCATTGTAGTTTCACATACGTTAAGGTTTGACACCACAAATAAAAGATTATATATGTGATATGTTCTTTTCTGTAAACATGACTCCACCCAATTAACAAGAGATAATCATCATTTTCATATACGAGTGACAAAGGTAAAGTAATTTAAATAGTTTATGAACGCGTTAAGCTATTATCAAGTATGATAATTTAGTGAACACACAAATTTACCAGTTTATTAATCAAATTATTATTATGCTATTTAAAAGTTAAACCCAAACTTCATACGTGTCAAGTTATGTATACATGGAAACGTTTGGGTTATCTTTATAATGATGATCAAAGTCTAATTTCACCCCCAAAAGCCAAATCTTTCGTCTTTGAATTTCAATTTTTAACCAAAACTTTAATTCTTTTTATTTTTTTTTAAGCTTTCTAAGAACAAAATGATGAACGTCATTCAATTGGAGCGAGAAAAAGAAGTGTTCTTTCAACACAATTATAAAGAAACCTTTTTATGTCTCCTAGAAAAAGATAAAATTCGTGTGTACGATCCAACCAAAACAATCAATAGGTAAAAGCACATTCTAGTTTCTTAGGAAAATAAAAAGAACAAAAATGGAAATGGAAATTGGAAAGTAGCGTTTGCTTTTGGCGGGTATGCTAATTAAGATTTATGCTTATCAAATGTTTGGGTAAGCGATAGAGGAGAATCCAATTAAAGGACAACATATTCTGATATTTAAATCAAGAAAAATATATAAAGACAATAATATAATGATTGGTTTTTTTTTTTACCTATGAAATATATTTGTTTAATTGTTCAGCTAACAAATTCTGAATCAATGGGGGTTCAAGGTTGATGGCTTCAACTGAATTATTTTTTAACGTGTAACATATGGATCCAAGTGCTCTACACGTCATTGGCCTTCTTTCGACCGTTCATTTAATCTGCTTCACCACCATTTGTTCAATCTACCTTCGTTTGTCTTTTCACGTGATTTTTGCCTTTGGTTTCAGCTCCACTGTTTCCAGGGGTTTTTCCACCGGTTGTTGAAGTGTAGAACTCGGCAAAACTTTCGAACTAGTTTCGAGCTTTTTTAAGATAGAATGTCGTTTTCAGGGGTTGGTCACACAATGTCGTTTCTTGGGTATATAATAATGATTTTGCCAGGGAGGAATAGAGGGCCCAATTCTGATCAAAAGACCGCAACGAAATGATGGCAGGCCCCCAGAACAAATTAACTGAAAAAAATATTCGAGGAAAGGAGAAAAAAAAGAACCATCCATTATGATTATAGTACCAATTCTCTCATTGTTCTCGTTAAGCTAAAAAGTGAGTCAACAAGGAAGGCCCATTTTTTTATTTGAACGACATGAACTTAAACTTTAAATCTATACTTTGTAAGCATAACATAGTCATGTAAGCTTTTATTCATACGTATGAAGTTTGGAGTTTGGACAAGAAAATGGGGCCATTAAATTTTGGGTCCATTTTCATTTTGGTCCTACTCAAAAGTTATCAATCTATGTAATCAAACATATGAGCAAGGCTAAAGTTTTTCAAAGACTTGAGCTGAGCCCGATTATATTATGCTTTAGATTTGGGCTCTGTGTTCAGGAACTCAATCAATAATTAGCCCAATGTTTTCATATTTCAGCAGAAGAATGTTTTCCATGATTTCCCAACTCCCTTGCTATGGTCAATGCAATTAAATCCTCCTAGGCACTAAGAGTTCGACTTGTAATTAATAGCTAATCCAAGAAAAGAGTGTCAAGGCTTTTTATATGTGAACAAGCAAACGTCTTTTGGACCAAATACTTAGCTTACTGCACTAGAACAGCAATACTAATTGTAGCAGCCGTCAGTCAATTTGACAATGACGCCCCAATCCCAGCCACTTAAAACTGAATGCAAGCAGCCGCCAGAACGGTGCAAATCCTGTTAATGCACCACCACTGCCAATCATTCAACCACCCAACAACAACAAATCATTAAACGAAACAAGATGCATTATTAGAGGGGGAGAAAAGACAATAAAAAAAGCGTTCACAAGACCAATTGTTTTTTATTTTTTTTGGGGTACCGGCCCTTCCTAGCTAATAACATAGTTCCACACATTAGACCTTAGAATCCGCACTTGTGCTGGAACAATCCCCTTTCCATATGCGGTGATGATGCAGATATCTGGCTTCTGCATTTCACAGGCCTGTAGAGTAGAGAAGACAATGTAAGTGTGATAACAGAGTCATCTAGCTGATAGATTAAAGCAAATAACAGGGTTTTGAGATTTAAATACTTTGTAAACATATTTGAGCATTAAGTTGCAGACACTTATCTGATTCATGTAAATACACCATTGTTAATTGTTTTCCCAAACAAATTAACCTTCAAAAAAAGGCATCTGTTATAGGTTTGGTAAATAACGTAAATCACTTGTCAACATTAACAGGGTTCCACTCATAAGTACAAAATATTCAGCTTACATAAAATGGAAGCCACGAATATGATACAATATTAAGGGAAAACCCTGGAAATCCAGCGAAGGAATTTGAATAAGGGAGTTTGTCTCCAACATTCCCCATTCAAAGTGCAAAAGTAAATTCCAATTTATCAAATTAACAAATTTTCATTAAACAATTTTAGCAGAGGGTTAATTCATTCATCAAAAGTAAAAACCAAGTTTCATTAGCAGACAGCAGATAATTATCTTTTCTTTTCCTCTTAATCTCTAGGGGGCCTCTAAATTTTTAAGTTTTATAGAATAAGACACACAACATTCGATTTCAATAAATTAAAAAGGGTGTCAAATTTAAGAACAAATAAATGGTCCAAGCAACTGCTAAACAAAGAGTAATATAAGATTTTTTTTTTTTATTTTAAAATTACAAAATTACCCATTTTGTAATAAAAACTATCACAGTAACGTTTTTTCTTTTTTAAAATGAAAATGATGATATGTACTATATGCAAAAAATATATATTTGTGTCAATAATTTTATTTATCATTTACAATATATTATATAAAAAGTTATTATAATCATAATATTATTATTATAATAACTTTAAAAAAATTCATGGTTAGAAAATTTCTAAATTAATTATGATATGGTTTTTTTCCGGAAAAAAAAAAAAAAAAGCAATATAGACTTGACAATGATGCTTGACTCGAATATCTATTAGTGATGATAAGTTAAGTCCTTCAATACCATTGGGTAATAATGGCTTAGGGTACCGCTAGCTATCTTATAATCTTTAGTAATTGATTATTTTTGGTGGGTTTTAGTGATTAAAAATAGCTCCCATGAATCTAAGCTTAAACCGTTAATTAACAAAGGGTCCCAAATTTTTCCTTAATTGCTAATTCCATTAATTAATTTTCATTTCAAAAATTTCTTGATAGCTGTCTTACCCATTGGTGTATTAAAGTGCCAAAGGATGTACTAATAAGAATCTAATTATTTGTTTTGATGGAGAAACTTTCCTTTTCTATGAATTAATGAAAATTTTTGGAATTTTCCATATAAAAGAAAAAAAAAAGGGAAAAAGATAAAGCTAATCTATTGTAGACCAAACGAAAATGAAACGTGCAAAAAAAAAGGAAAGAAAGGAGAAGCAATAATTTATATATAAACATAAAAGAGGTAATAAGTATAATTAAATTAAATGTGGACCTTAAGCTTGATTTTCATGTTTCCATTGATAAGGTAAGAAGGAAAGGCAATTGGTGGTTTACCACCTTTTCATTGTAATAGAGCATGATTATTGAAAAGGTGATTGCTCGATATGAAAAACGTAATTTACATTTTCAGTCATTAAATTTAACATCAATTTTTATATAAATTACATACTTTTAATTTTATCAAATTAAATTATTAAACTTTTATTATTAACAATTTAAATCAATTATGTTAACTTCATTAAGTAATTTTAATGAAAAAACTAACTCAATGTATATATGTGACATATCTCCACTAGATATTATCTTGAT
>JBBYHK010476272.1:0-18843 GCA_038382065.1 Adansonia grandidieri | reverse complement strand
TAAAGATCGTATTGATTCTTATCAAAGAAAGACAGGATTAACTGAGGCTATTCAAACAGGCACGGGTCAACTAAACGGTATTCCTATAGCAATCGGGGTTATGGATTTTCAGTTTATGGGGGGTAGTATGGGATCCGTAGTAGGCGAGAAAATCACCCGTTTGATCAAATATGCTACCAATAATTTTTTACCTCTTATTCTAGTGTGTGCTTACTTTTGGGTTTGCTCACCCTTTTATAGGCATTGCTGGGGGCTTATTGTCAGATGATTTAACAAACAAGCTGCGCGCGCCGAGCTAGTTTGTCAGGCTAGGGTGTCTTCTGGTTAGGGTTTTATCAGTCAACCGTCATTAATGAGGTGTTAGTCTCGAGATTACGTTGCTGCCAAGAGATCACATCGATGTCCCTTTATGTTTTGGAGATCGCAGAGACGTCCTGGCAACTTTTTCGATTGTGGTGGCTATGTGGGGTGGCGATGGAGTATTTAGTCGGTCGCCCAAATGGTATGACAATATTCATTTTAAGTCTTATTTGTTTAGGATATTTGCATGTTTAGGATTACATTTTCATTTTGTTTTTATCTTTAGTTTAGATAAAAAAAGATAGGAGTAATCTTTTATTTTATTTTATTTGATCTTTTAGCAAAGGATATATGAAACAGAAGTATTTTTTTAAGTGTAAATAATTGAATAAAGAGCAAAAGAGGTTAAAAATTTAGAAGAATATTGAAAAAGGATGTTTAAAGATTTAACATCGTCCCAATAAAAATATCATTTCCTTTCTTTTTTTATAAAGAAAATCATAAATTTTAAAATATGAACTTAAATTTATTGGATATTAATTTTTAAAGTTAATTATATTAATCAACTAAATTAAGCCTTGCTTTCATATCATTTTAGTATTTTTGTTAGACGTGTTTTGATGCCGATTTTGGTATACAAAATATTTTTTCACCCAAGTTTCAATATTATCTGACTGATTGCATTTATCAAAGTATATGAACATGAAACAATATGTTCATCCACAACTACTTCATGAAAAAAGGAAGAATAAATCAACCAAGCCAATCATCTGATGAAATTATGGTGGAAGAATCTGGTACAATTCAAGAAACTACATGGCCAATTGGTAGTTATATAGAGCGGTGGCGATGAACTTTCTGAAGAAGTCATCTCTCCAGAATTTTCTGAAGAGGAAGATGAAGAAGAAGATGATGCCAGTGAATGAAGCAGTTTCTAACTTGGTGTTTCTGTAAAGAGGTGACTTGAAAATTCATCCATTTTGAACTTAAATTGAATGTCATTTATTTCTTACTACCACGTATTTGTTTTGTTGCATGAGAATCGCTATAAGAATTCCAAACATCTTCAACTTCATTGAATTGAATAAGCTTCCCTAGTTTATCTTCTAAAGGTTGCGTCATTTTGAAGAAAGCAGATCTTACTGATTTGAATACTTGCCAGAATATTGTGTATTAATTAAAAAAAAACTTATATTTCTCCCATGTTTTAAGTTTGTTTAGGTTTCATCTCCTATGCAATGAATGACCCCAATGTTGAAACTAAAGTCCAGGATTTCAATACTCTGCAGTTTTGTTCTTATATTCGGATACATTTAGCAGTGCTTTAGTTACACTGCGAAGCAGTAGAGATCCCTTTGGAAAAACCTTTTGAAAACATACTTGAAAACACTATCAATACTCTGTTTTGATCTTCTATTAAAGAGAAAAAGAAGCAGGCTGTTAAAGGTTTTTTATCACTTTTGATGTTAGCATATTATACGATAAGCCAAGTGCATTAGGCCTGACCTCATTTGAATCATGAAAACAAGTTCATTAATTTCTTGATCCAGTAAGCTAATGATGATGTAACTATTTTTAATATAGATTCTGTATGTGCAAGGAGAATTAGCAAACTAGTAAGAGATATCAAGTATTCCAACTCATAATAAGTTATCAACAAATGAAGATGCTTAACTTGAATTACATTGCCAAAAAAAAAAAATCTGAAACTTAAAAAATATGAGATTTAAAAAAAATATATATATAATAATGCAAGAACACAAGTATTAATAAAACCCAAATCTTTTTAAAGCCCTTGGATAATTGGTAAACTAGTGTTCTATCACTTCATCACTTTCTCTAGTAAATAAACATATTAATTAGAACATCAGTTTAGAATTTGAAGATGTGATCGAGTCAAATAGAGTACTTGGAAGTATATGAAATTTGAGATAAACTTAACTTTGATTCAACTAAAGTTTCTATTTTTTCTTTTTTTGGATCACATCAAAGGATCATTGGACGTGGGACTTCGGGGTATAGACTAAAATTGGGTCCAATTTTAAATCTGCTCTAAGTCTTAACATGAAGCAATTTTTTTACTTTAAAATTGATTTTACATTTTAATACTTTTAGCAATAGGCTCTTAAATTTAAATATGATAATTTTAAATATAATATATGTATAAACGAAAATTTAATTAAAATACCACATAAAAAAAATTAATGCAAATAAGCCACGAATACAGGATAAAAATTAAATAATATATAATACACACAATATTCTAATATAAGAATTAACTACCGCAACTCGTCTTTCTCTATATATAATCTCATGAGCTTCAGCCCTATGGGTCGGTCTTTAGATGTAAAAGGCTGTCCCAACATAACCACAAGCTTTAAAACAGAGGTACACTATACACCTAAACTCTCAATTGACTCAATAATAAGCTTTAAAACAGAGTTTATGCTATATTAATTTCCGGCTGTTTATGAGGAACATTTTATATTTTAATTAGTAAACGAAATTGCGTTAACTGTACCTGGCATCTGTTAGCTGCCAATATACCTCTCTGGATGGTCGTTGTTGCATTCAATTTAATGAATTACTATATAAGCTTCTGGTTCTTCATATGGCATGCTTTATTTTATTTTCCAGGCAAGCCAATCATTTGATAAAAATATAGTCAATTGCATCATCACTCATTGTGAAGTCGACGGTGATATTCGTCAGCTGCATTTTTTCCCAATAATCTTTGCTTCTGTGAAGCGTTACCTAATTGTCCCAAAAGTTTAAACTTAAGCAACGCCCACAAAAAACAGTGAAATATTCTAATTATATTTGTGTTTATGTAAGGAAATCACCTGAAGATTCATACATTCTGAACTTATATAATTTTGCGGTATGAACAATGCAGTAAGAGTTCCAGGCGTCTTAGCTCCTAGAAAATGTTGGACTATGATTTTTCATCCTCTAATATTTCACTTTGTTCTTTATTCCATTGTCTACAGTTTGTAAGTAGTGTACTCCACATAACAACATAAGTTCTGAATTTGACAAGGTTTCATCTTCTATGGAATAACTCCACTGTTCAAACTTGAGTTATTCCAATTCTTTTGAAGGTCCTTCTTCAACCTTGCTAACATTCATTGAGAAATGCCTAGTCTTGGTGTTGGCCCACCTTCTAGTTACAGCCAACATCGGCGTCCAGTTGACTCTGTGTACGAACACAGAATGATTGCTTTCCCACTTGCAATGGCCAGCATTTACTATGACGGCCAATGATTGAAATGCTTCCTGTCAGTGAGAAAACTGCCCAAAATCCGTCATGTTTCAAAGCCACTTCTGTGCAGATTTGAGATGCAGTCATGTTGTTCTTTACTTCTATCTCATAGCTTTTGGAGACATTTAGTATTGCTTCAGTTACACTGTGAAGCAAGGAAGATCCCTCCGGAAATATCTGTTGAACAAACAATTGAAAATATTGTCAATATTCTGTTAATTTTGATCTTAAATTAATAGTTACTTTAAATATCGTGTCGTATTTATCCTTACATCAAATGGAATATATCAATAGTAATAATAATTTAGAGAACTGTATTGGTCTAAGTTGGATATATGAAAATGAAGGAAATAAAACTTTATTTGATTGTAGTTTTCCTCAAGTATTCTTTTCCACAGCCTCCCGAGGAAGTCCACGTCTTCCATTTCATTTTGGGCTTTTACTTTCGAGTTTTTATTATATTTTGGCAAAAAAATGTGAAAAGAAAATAAAAAAAATCAAAGACAAATAGCAAAAATAAATAAATAAAAGAACCAATCAAAGGAAGCACAAATAAATTCATTTTTTAAGAATATATTCCATTAAGTGATAAAAGCTTGAGTGCAGAATCTGTATTATTCCCCACAAAGTCTCCCTACAATTTTGTAAAATAAGTTTGTCATAAATTACTTTTGGAAATTAATATTTTTTTAATTTATTTTTAGTGTTGAACTTGAAAGTTCTCTTTAAAATTCATGATATACTGTATTCTAATTATTTTTTATGTTGTGTTTGTGTTTTTATGCAAAATTATCAGTTTTAATTAATAATTCACATTCTTGTTTTGCTTTTATTTTTTTTAGATATTTTAATTAATATTATTTAAATAATTCACATTCTTGTTTTGCTTTTATTTTTTTTATAAATTTTGACACCGTTCGAATAATTGTATTGCAGTCATTTATTTTTTTCATGTTTTGTAATGATTTAGTTATTTGTCCATATATATTTGTGTTTGTAAGCGATACTATTAAAAAAATATCAATTTTGTGTCATATATCATATACTGATTGATTTTTCTTTGGAAAATAAGATTATATTAATATTTTTTGTTTTCAAACAATTGAATATATTGGATTAATAAATTATTAGTAAAAATTAAAATATTTAATAATAATATTAGTGGATTTATGTATGTAATTTTTTTAAACCTTAGGTGTTGAATTAAAAGAAAAAAAAAATAGTATGATGATTAAATAGTGAAAAGACTAAAGTTAGATAATGTTATATGTTGTGAGTTACTGAAGAGTTGTTAGGTTTTATATTTTATTAATTTTTTTATTTTTTAGTATGAATATAAATAATAAATATTAACATAATCTAAATGAATTAAATTTTTATATTCATCTTAAATTTTTTTACATATAATATGTATAATATATATAATAAATTATAATATTATATTTATGTTATTTTATATTTATACCTTACTTTAAAAGTTATCTTCAAATGGATAATAAAGATGAAACGATTCCAGGATTAAACATGAGAAAAAATAAAAGAAGTTTTGAGCGATGCTTTTGGTGTAGTTTCAGCAGGTTCCAGATTATTGAGGAAGAATTTAGCACCGTGAAACGCAAGATGTATGGCCCATCTCGTGGAATTTTGAATGCCTAGGAATATAAAGAAGAATAAGAAAGAAAAAGAAGACATGGTTCACATTATCTCTTTCCCTTTCCCTCGTCACGTTTAATGTCAGTGGGTTTACTTTTATTGTAGTTTCAGCATGTTCCTGGTAATTAAAGGAGAATTTAGCACCATAAAAAGCAAGATGTATGGCCCATTTTGTGGAATTTTGAAATGCGTAAGAATATAAAAAAGAATAAGAAGAAAAGAAGACTTCACATTCACATTTTCCCTTGTAGTTTTACTAGTTGGCCTAGTTAAGGCATCTGATTTGGAGCAGAGTTTCAAATATTTGTGGCTTAGTTGAAGATCTTCAGTTCATTTACATCTTCTTCATCATCATTACATGCAATCCTTAGCCAAGTAACCAACCTCACGTATGTTATATATAAATTATATATAATATATATTATATAATCACATATAATATAAAATATATAATAAAAAATAAAAATATTTTATATTAAATTTTAAATTACAATTTAAAAATGATAAAATTTAAAAAAATTATATTAAATCCTAAATTATTATAAAAAAATAATATAAAATATTTTTTATTATTTTTAAATAGTAATTTGAGATTTAATATAAAATATTTTTATTCTTTTATTATTTTTAAATAGTATTTTTAATACATATAATTTATATATATTATATATTCGAGGTCAGTTCCTAGTATAGGAATCGACTTTTCACATATTGGAACATTTATTAATATATATTGAAATTAAATATATCAATTTTGATTATCTATACGTTCAATTATTGGCAATTGTACATTGAATCATGGTCACCTATACTTTCTTACATTCAATTATGATAAAAAATAATAATTACTAGCTAAAAGTAATTTAGTAAAAAAATATTTTATATTAAATCTTAAATTATTTTTTCAAAAGTTAAAAACAATATATATTATAAATAAATTATATGTAATACATAAAAAATAAATTAATATATAATATATAATATATAAATTATGTATGTAGTGTATAAACTATATCAAATAAGTAAATATTAATTGTGCATATTACCAATACTGATGGGATGACAATAGCGTGTAATGTACAGATTATCATAGCTGAATGTACAGATGACCATAACTGAATATACAGATAACCATAATTTTATGGCTTTAAACCATATAAGATAAGTGAATACTAATTGTGCATATTACTAATAGTGATGAGATGGTAATCATGTGTAATGTACATATAATTACAATTGAATGTACAAATGATCATAGTATAATAAATAAATAATCATAACTGAGTATATAGATTCCCATAATTGAATATATAGATAAACAAAACTGATATATTTAATTTTAATATATATATATAAATAGTAATTTGAAACTTAATTACAATATTTTTATTATTTTTATGTAGTAATTCAGGATTTAATATAAAATAATTTTATTTTTAAATAATAGTTCATGATTTAATATAAAATATTTTATTATTTTTATTATTTTTTAAATAGTAATTCAAGATAAAATATGTTTTTATTTTTATTTGTTTAAATGGTAATCTAAAATTTAATATAATATATTTTTTGTTTTTATTATTTTTAAATGACAATTTAAGATTTAATATAATTTTTTTATTTTTTATAATTTTTAAATAATAATTTAAGATTTAATATAAAATAATTTTAATTTTTTATGATTTGTAAATATTATTTTATATATATATATATATATGGGGAAAACCGACCCCTTAGATTTGGCAGCGGCCAAATTGAGAGGAAATAAAACAAAGGTTAAGAAGGTAATTACAATTCTTAATTAATAATTTTAATAATAATTATTTTTTAATTAATTTTTTTGTTTTTAAGTTTTTCTTTTCATAATTTTAAGTCTATTTTACATTTTTGAAATTTTTCTTTTTTTTTTTTTCTTTCTAAGTTTGCTTTTGGAGGAGGCCATTGCCAACTATCAATTATCAAACACATAGCCTTTTATCTTTTCCACCGACAAAACAAAACTAAAACAATCGAACACCCCATAATTTGGATTCAGTATTTGCTATTGGTTTGAAGGTTTTCTTTGCCTTTTATATTACTCATAACACAAATCCTTTGGCCATAAAATTTCCAAACGAAAAAAAAAAAAACCATTTGCCTTTAAGAGTTTCTATATTTTGAGTGTTTATGCTATCAAAAGTAGCAGTAGTCTTTGTATGTGTTTAAAGTGAATGTTTTGTTAGTTTGTTGTTCAAACTTTTCAAGCAGATAAACTGCAATTTCTTTGTAAGGCTTTTCTCATCATTTTAGTGCAAGCTTGATTTCTTCTTAGTCATTTTTTGTCTTCAATTCCACTTATTTTCTTTACTCCAAAATACCCAAAAAAAAAAAAAAGGTGAAAGTTCATTGTATTGAAGGTTTCTGATCATTTTACTACAACCTTGATTTCTAGTTTATTTGTTTTTTTATTTCCCTTTTCTTAAAAAAAAAAAAAAGCAAAAACCCAATCTTTAAATTTCTTTTTCACCTTCAATTCTACTTACTTTCTTTAATACTAAAATACCAAAAAAAAAAAAAAACCAATCTTCAATTTGTTGTTCGAATTTTCCAAGCAGATAAACTGCAATTTCTTTGTGAAGGTTTCTCGTGTAAGCTTGATTTTTATTTAGTTGTTTCTTGTCTTCAATTCCACTTACTTTTTTTAACTCCAAAATTCCAAAAAAAAAAAAGTTTAAGTTCTTTGTGTTGAAGGTTTTTGATCATTTTACATTAAGCTTGATTTCTAATTTTTTTTTTTGTTTCATTTTTCCTTTTTCTTTTTTTAAAAGAAAAAATATTCAATTTTCATTTTGGTCTTCAATTCTACTTACTTTCTTTAATTCTAAAATACCATAAAAAAAAAAACAACCTTCAAATTTCTTTTGGCTGTTCTCAACTAGTGGATGATCCTCTCAATACTAAACCTAGTGTGATTTTAAATTCCCCAAGTGAGGTAAATGCATTATATATGCGTAATTTACGTAATTGTGTCTAAACGAAGTTTTTACATATTTCTTGATCTAATAATCTGTTGCAATCTTTTCTCTTCAAGCAGATCAGAGCTAAAAAAGTCTTAAATTTATTTCTCAACCAGAATTTTGAAATTATTACTCCATCTTGATGTGGTAAGTGAAAATGTTCATTAACTTTTTTTCGTCATTATTTATATAATATTGGTGTGTGAGGGTAAAAATCTTTAGAACTACTATTCTCCACTGTAATTAAATACGTCTTTTTAATTTACAAGTACGTGACATGACACACAAATATATGATTTTATCAACTAATATGAGTTAATAAACAAAAATAAAATAAAAAGCTTCTCAACTAAATCATGCTTCCTTTATACATTTGTCACCAATTCCGCAACATAATTTTAAATTGGCACTTAATTTTTATGGTGCAAAATTGTTTTTAGTTTGGCATCATATTAGTAATAATGTTTTTTAATTGTTATTTCCTAATTTTTAAGTAATATTTCTTTAAGTTATATAAAAGTATTCACTCTTTGTTGCGTGCTTTTAGCTTTTAAATAATTGAAGAAAAGGTGCTTGATTCCCATACTTTGAATTGTCATCAATTTGCTTGGTTCGTTAAGGAAGTCTGGTATTCACCTTCAAAATTATTTAGTTCTTTAATTTTTTTTTTTTTTTAAAGATCGTTACCGTGATTCACTGTAGTGTTTGCATTTTAAAAATGTATTCTTCAGCTTATGAAGAAAGGATTGTAGATTTTGTGAGTCTGCTCGTGCTAACTTCATAGGAGTAATGGTTGTAGTTTGTGTGGTGAACCCCGTATTTATCATTTTAGAAAAGTTATTAAATTTACTGCATTACTTTTGCAGAATAAAAAGAACAGTACCATATTAATTATACATATTTTTTCATATATATTACCTTAACTAGTACCATTGTTTAACATTTCTCCAAGACTTCTTTTGGCTAAAAAATGGTTTTGCATCAATTCTTTTCATGTGTGTATATATATATATATATATATATATATATAATATAATATAAAAGCAAGTAGCACATCCGAGCACTTGATTTGAGCATATTTAACTCAATAACTGATGTTTACATCTCTTACTCTTTGAATTTTTAAGGTTTTGATTTATAGATGTAGTTTGTTATGTTGTTTCTATCGGTGTTTGATTTACAATCCTTCGCATATTAAAACTTGAACTTGAACCTCCTAATTTGAGACCTTAAAATTTAAATAATAAATAACTTTTTTCCTTTTTGCAAGCATTTTGTTCGACTTTAATGAGTCAAAGTATTCTTAACTCTGGCAAACAATTTTAGTAATTTAATTTTATCATAATTTTAATAATAATTTCAGCACTTAGAATTTAAGATTTCAACGGAAAGTTTCAAATTCCAACCTTTTGAGATGTGAGGGTAGATTTATGGAATGGGAAGCAATTCCCTCTTTTTTCTTATTGTTTGATGCAAATTAGATTTGTTCGTAGAGTGTGTTAGATCAGATTTTGATTTGAAATTTTTTATGTTTTTCCTATTTAGATATGTTTTGAGATGGACTTAGATAAGATTGAAAGTTTTTATCACAAAATAATATTACAAATATATTTTATATTAATATTTATATATTTTTATAATAAATTTAATTAAAATTTTTATTTATAAAGAATAATTCAAGTCCAATTGTGTAATAAGATTTTTTTTTTTTAATTTAGATCCACTAAAAAGGGGCTAAGCCTATTGGGCTAGGCAAGTACCTCTATGTAAAAATGGGTATTGTATATATAATTAGATAAGTAAAAAGCATTTTATTATAATCAGTCAAATATTAAGAAGTCAGTGTGATCGCTTTAAAATCATTTAGTGACCAGCTTATCAATATAGTTCAGTCAAGTATCTCAAAAATGGGCATGGTCATGGTACAATGTTTATTCAAACCATTTTTTCTTTTTTCATAAATATTTTTAATAAATTTAAAAATATTTTAATAAACTAAAAATATAAAATAATTTAATTTCATATTTAATTTTTTAAATTATTAAATTTTAAAAAATAATTTTTAATTTTTTATATTTAAGATATTAAATTCTTTTAACTAGTACATTCAAAATTTTTATATTTTAAAAATAATTTTAATTATATATTTAAAGTATTAATTTTAAAATAATTATGTTAGTTTTTAATTGTTAAAATATCATATATTAATTTTTTTTAAAAATACAATATTCAAAATTTTAAATTTTAATGGACATTAATTTTAAAAAATATAATTTAATTATTTTATATTATAAAAGTAAAAAAATATTGTAAAAATTTTTTAAAAGTAAAATATGGAATTACAATTATTTTTAAAATATAAAAATATTTAAAATTATATTTTTTAAAATTAATATCTGTTTTTTAGTAAAATTTATTAAAAATAAAAAAATTTTAAAATTATGTATTATGTGGTGCCATGTGAAAATTTTTATTAGATACAAAAGTCGCGTCATCTATATTTAATGGTGTTATGATCAGATGCTAAAATAGCAAAAGAAATAAAACTTTAAGTATTCAGCTTATCAATTTTAAATTAATAAATTAATAAATCATTTGATAAACTTCAGGGCTGTTGAGGACATTAATCCTATTTTTTCCATATATATATATATATATATATCACCCTGCTAGACATCCATTATCATTTCTTCAAAAATAAAGCTTTTATTGGAGCTCAAATTTTTTTTTCTTGAAGACACTAAAAGCCATGATTTCAACATTAAAACTTGAAAGCTGCTTGTGTGAAATTTCAAAGCCTATTTTCCTTTGTCTTTTATTGTTATTTTCAATATTAGTTATTGGTCAAGGATTATTTATTATTTCAAAAAAGTTTTTGAATTTAATACATTACTTTTATAAAATTCAAGAAAAAGTATCATATTAATTATATTTTTTCACATATATACATTACCTTAACTAGGTCATTAGATACCGATTAACATTTCCTCGAAAATAAAGCTTTTATTGGAGCTCAAATCAAAATTTTTTTTCTTGAAGACACCAAAAACTATGATTTCAACATTGAAAATTGAAAGCCCTTGTATGAAATTTTAAAATCTATTCTTTGGTTTTCATTGTTAGTTGGGAACTGCAAGAAAAATGGTGAAATATTGAAGAATTTAGGGAGGGAAACTTGTGGACCTTTGCTAATTGTTTTTCATGTGGTGCTATCTATTTTATAGGCCTTAATTAATAACAGTTTGTTGTGGAGGTGAGATTTTGACTGTCGCTAGATAGGATAATTTTGAATTTTTTATAAAAATATAATATAAATAAAACACGTTTAGTAAATATGAAAATAATGTAATAAATATGATATAAATATGAAAATTATTTAAATATAATTAACATGGATATTTAACATACGTATTTAATTCATAATTAGAATTTTAACATGTTTAAAAATTTGCATCTTACTCATATTTATATGATTAATATAAAAAACACAAAATATAATATATATGAATTGTCAAATCTAACTCTCATCGATAATTTCACTAAATTTTGCTAAAACTTAACTTGATGGCTTTTCAAAAGTAACCGAGAAAGATTGAATAATTAATTAGATGCATTTTAGTGAGGATTTTTTTTATATAAATATTTAAATTAAGATATTTTCATAAGGGCTAAAACAATTATGAAAAAAATTTAAAAAAATTAAAATAGTAACTATTAAATATAAAAAAGTACGATATTCTAGCCAAAGTAAGCAGAAAACTTTTTTTTTTTTTTGTAAATTTACCCATAGTTGTGCCTTAGTGTTAATCTGATTATAAATGGAAAAAGAAAGAAGAGTTTCTTTAAGAGGGTTTAGAGTTTAGACTAGTAAGGGGAACATTGGCTGTCTCTAAATAGAAATAGAGAGGGTTATTTTTTATCCTCATGATACCACAGTTTAAAAATAAAAAAATAATAAATCAATATTTAATTTAAACTCCAAGTTGGAATTAGAATGCCTTCATGTGGGAAGAATATATAATTGTTGCTATAATTCAAAATGTTTAATAACTTCACAGGATGTGTTCACTTATATTATCCAAGTTTTTCATTTTTTTAAAAAAATGTTCGTGTTCAAGATTTGTATCTCATACTTCTGTTTGATATATTCAGACATAAGCATAAGAGAACAATCCTTCAAATATATAAAAAAAAAATTAAAATCTTTTAATATAACTTTATTAGATATATATCTATATCTAATACTTACGTAGAATTTGGATAATATAAGTATTCAATGTTCTTTATTTGAATATAACTTGCTTACACGTATCTATAGTACTTGTGTGTCTTTAAAATTAAACGTTGTGTTAATTTATTGTTTCAATCTTCTAAGTGGAGAGACTGCAATTTCTTTTTCTCATCATTTTAGAACAAGCTTCATTTTTCTATTTTAGTTGTTTCTATTTCCCTTGTCACCAAAAAAAAAAAAAATTTCTAACACTTCAATATTTTTATTTATCATTTTTTTCAACTAAAAAAATTCAAATTTCTTTTTTTCTCTTCAATTCCATTTAGTTTCTTCAACTCAAAAATACCCAAAAAAAAAAAAATCTTCAAATTTCTTTGAATTATTACATCATCTTGAAGTGGTAAGTGGGTATGTTCGTTAACTTTAAATGTATGTTAGGTGTTCATGTAATTAAATATGTCAGCTTTATAACCTTTTTGATTTAATATCACATGACATAACACACATGCATATGATTTTATCCACCAATATATATGAATTGATAAACAATAAATAAAATAAAACTTGCTTCCTTTCCTTTACACTATTGTCCCCAATCCTACACCATAGTGCTAAATTGCTCTTCATATTTATGGTATAAATATTGTTATTTGTTTACCATCGTATGAGTAATAATGTTTTTTTTATACTATTGTTATTTCCTACTTTTTAAGTAATATTTTCTCATAAATTATCTGAAAGGAATCGCTTCTTTATCTCTTAGAGTTTTTGGTTTGATAAGAGAGCTGAAGAAAGGGCATTTGGTTTTCATACTTTGAAGCTTGAATTGTCTTCATCACTTGCTCGGCAAGTTTAGGGAGTACGGTTTTCACGTACGACACTTTTTATTTTTTTATTTTTTAATGTTCATTACCATAATTCATCCGAGTGTGCATTGCAGGCGTATCCTTCAACTTCAGCTTGTCAAGAATGGATTGGGGATTTTGTGTGTCTTTTCTTTCTAACTGCGCTGCAACACTGGTGATAGACTGTGTGGTGAAGCCAGTCAGACATCATCTTGGTTATCTTTATCGCTATCATGACAACAAGGAAAAGCTCAAGGGAAAAAAGGATGAACTCACTACAGCACAATGTCATCTGCAACGTAAGATTAAGGAAGCTGACGATCAACTTCTACAAGCTGATGATGAAAAAGACCTGCTATCAAAGGTAGAGAAAATCGTATCAGATATGGAAATTCTAGAAAAGGAAATACGACAGAATAAGAGGTGTTTCTATTGGTGTCCTAATTGGAGTTTGAGATATCAATTAAGCAAGAAAGCAAAGGAGAAAACTCAGGATGCCATGGAGCTTCTAGAGGAGACCAAAAATTTTGTTCAATCCAGACCAATTGCTGATCGGCGGCCTGCTATTCTTCCAGACATAGGATTCTTGTGTTCTGAAGACTTTGAGTTTTCCAAATCATCAAAAAAAGCCTTCGATCAAATCATTGAGGCCCTAAAAGATGACAAGATTAGCAAGATTGGATTGTGGGGGATGGGAGGGGTGGGTAAGACCACCCTGGTTCGCGAAGTTGGAAAGCAAGCCAAAGAATTAAATTTGTTCGATGAAGTTGCTTTTGCTACCGTGTCTCAGAAGCCAGACTTTGAAGCAATTCAAAAGGAAATTGCAAAATGCTTGGGCTTTGTTATGGAGGATGAACGAGGAAGAAGATCAGAACTATTATGGGTGAGACTGAAGAAAGAAAAGAGGATTCTTATCATCCTTGATGATGTTTGGGAAGATATCAACTTGAAAGAGCACATAGGAATTCCGCTCGGCAAAGATCATAAAGGCTGTAAAATTCTTTTAACAACACGCCGTCAACAAGTATGTTTCGCTATGGATTGTCGGGAGTTGCAACTTGGTTGTTTAGATAGGCATGAAGCTTGGGCTTTATTTTCGAAGAAAGCAGGTCTAAATGACTCTTGTGATGCTGCTATTAAAGATGTGGCAAATCAAATTATCCAAAAATGTGAGGGTTTGCCGATCGCTATAGTTACATTGGGAAGTGCTCTGAAAGGAAAAACTCTTCATGGGTGGAAAGCAGCATATCGAAGACTCAAAACTCGTAGATTAACTGAAATTGAAGATGTTAAGGAAAAAAATGTCTATCTATGTCTTGAGGCAAGCTTTGATTACCTGGCGAATGAGGAGACAAAGATATGTTTCTTGTTGTGCTCTTTATTTCCCGAAGATTTTGAGATTTATGTGGAGGACTTGGTGAGATATGCATGGGGACTGGAGTTGCATAAAAGCATTGGGTCAATTGAATCAATTGAAGAATTGAGGAGCGACGTGCTTGCAGCGATTGACAACCTCAAGAACTCTTCTTTGTTGCAAGGTTGTAGAGAAGGATATGTTAAAATGCATGACATGGTTCGTGACGTTGCTTTGCGGATAGCCTCTTCCAAAAAGGGGAGTTCTTTTGGCGTAAAATTTGAAGTTGTTGAAACGTGGCCGAAGGATAAAAGCTTCAAGCATTACACGGGAATTTCCTTTTGGAGCCGTCAAGTCTCTGAACTTCCTAAAAGGTTGCTTTGGCCAAATCTCAAAATTCTTTTGCTTCGCGGTAAATATGGTAGGCATATGACAACTTCCAATGAATTCTTTGAGGAAATGAAAGCATTAAAAGTTTGTGCTTTGAGCAACATTTTGATATCTCCAGCTGCATTTCAATTTCAAACAAACCTTCGAACTTTGCGTTTGGAAGAGTGCATACTTTCCGACATCTCAATCCTGGGGAAGTTAAGGACACTTCAAGTTCTTTCATTTAAGTGGTGTGGTATCATTGAATTGCCGAATGAAATAGGTGAGTTGGAAAATCTAAGATTGTTGGACTTGTCAGATTGTAAAGATCTACGGAGAATCCCTCCTCATTTAATACGAAGATTGTCCAATTTGGAAGAACTATACATGCATGGTTGTAGTTCGTTAAAATGGGCGACTGAGAACGCAACTGAAGAAGAAAACTATTCCAGCCTGTCGGAGTTGAAGTCATTACCAAATTTGGCTGCACTATCATTGGATCTTTCTTCTGAACATATTCCAAAAGGCTTTGTGTTTCGTAAATTACAAAGGTTTGATGTTTACATTGGCATACAAAGAGGATGGAGCATTGTAATTTTCCCAGTCTCAAGATCCTTAAAAATAGAGGCATCCGTATTAAATGCATGCAGGCAATTGTTTCAGGATGTAGAATCTCTTGAGATGCGAGACTTGGTGGGTCACCGAAACCTTGTTCCAGGCTTGGAGTTGGATCAAGGAGATGGAAACGGCATTGTGCTTGCATTGCCATCTTTGCGAGAGTTGAAAATGCAGAATTGTCCTCAATTGACATCTTTTACCACTCTGGCTGAAATTCAAGTATGGTTTCTTTTTTTTTTTTTTTTTTAATAAACTTTTACGTTGTTGACTGAATTTCATTTTATTCTTGATAAATTATTTTTGAATGATAGGATTAATTTTATCACTTTGTCTAAACTGATTTAAACCTACTGTTTAACAGCTTAGATCATTATAACACCATTAAATAAGATCAATAATTTCAGCTGGAGACATTTATGATCTGTATAAGAAAAAAAAAAAACTTTTTTGCTAAATCTTACCTTGGGATTTCTTAGATGTTTAGTATATATTAATGATGCAGTGGCCAAAAGAAAAAAAAAAAAAATTGCTGATGATGCTAGAGGTCTTATCGTTGATTAATACCATATTTTAGTGTGCGTGTGTATGGGTGTGTGTGTATATATATAACTTGAATTTTGGACTCTTTTAAATTTTATTATTGAGGAGACAATTGGATAAAAAAATATAGGTATTAACAAGATTATTAAATTCAAACTAAATCTTACTTAAGATTTTGTTATGTTTTAAGTAAGATCAATAAATGTTTAGTTGAAAACTTTTAAGATAGTTTCACCTAAATTTTCTTTCATTTCTCCTTTTCTTTGTGCTAGTTTTCTTTATTACAGTGGTTATTAATTTTTAAGTAAGATCAATAAATGTTTATTTGGGGACTTTTAAGATAGTTTCACCTATATTTTCTTTCATTTCTCCTTTTCTTTGTGCTAGCTTTCTTTATTGCAATGGTTATTTGAAATGACGCATTAAATGATGAATTTTTTTTTTATTTTTATAATCTACTATAATTTCTCAAATAAATAAAATTTTGAGGCTTGTTAAAAAGTTGAGCAGTCTGTTCAGCCTGTATTTGACGCGACCTAGACAAAATTTTTGGTAATTTGTGTTAGTCTAACTTGAATCACTATTTAAATATTAAAAATACTTTTTAATTTGAATTTAACTTTAAAAATAGATAAATATTAATATAAAAATAATATTTTAATGTTTTTAAAATAATGAAATGAGCTTACAAATAAGGTTTAGGTAAGAGATTTTTTTTTAAAAAAAATCAGGCTGCAACCCTTTTTAATTTGATCTACGAATACATGTAATAATTTTTTTAGTGACATACATATAAATTTAAGTTGGACATTGAGTAAATAATGGGTATCACTTCAGATTGAACTTTCATTTAATCATTAATCTTGAAAGAGAATTTATTAATACTCATTAAATTACAACTTAACATCCATAAAGTTTTTACTATGAAATAAATTTTACTGGTTAGGAAGAAAAATTGACTCATTTAGAAACTTTTTGTTCCTTATTCATTAGATCATATTTGATCTTCATAGCATGAAATGTGGATTGACTCTCATCTCTTTGTTTTTTAATTTATTATTATCTTTCGATTGATTATTTAATAATTCTTCCCATTCATTATGACATTCTAAATATTATAATTCTTATTTTGTTAATTAAATTATTTTAAAGAAGAGCAATTTGAAATTTATTGTCTATTTTTACATTCATTATAGATAAGACAAATATACCATTTATCAGATAAATGTCACACTATAACCATGTAACAAATAATTGGAGAGCATGTAATATAGAAAATTTAATTGTGAGGTAAACCTACATACAAAAATATTTTAAATTCGCATTTTAGTTTTTTTTTTTAATCTGTGGTTGAGTAAACATGGAAGCTAAATTTATTGAATTGTTTAGATCTGCTGTTGCTTTTAGTTTCTTTTAGTGGGACCTCTTAAAAAAACTATTGTCCTAAAATGTTGAATAGTCATTCGCATTGATTGAATAAATATCTTAAGATTATTGCCAACACCACTTCAAATTTTGTTTGGAATATATATATATATATATGATATACAAAGTTAATCATTCCAAAGTTTTAAATATTAATATTGGAAAAAACTTGAAAAATAGTCCAGAAAGAAGTAAAAATTGTTATTCAAATTTAATAGGAAATTTAGATTCATAATTTAAAGATAATTCCTTTACATTATTTAAGCAAGATATATGTATGATGCGATTTCCATTTAATGTTTTGAATCTATTCCAAGTACGTTTGATCATTGTTTTTGTAATTGTCTTTTCAAATTAAATTTTATTTTTGTGATTAGAAAGTCAAATAATGAAAACTCTGTATTATGAATTTAGGTACAACAAGGGCTCAATCATCTTGTAAGCCTCCAAAGTTTGAAGGTGGTTGAAATTACCAAATGCAATAGCTTGAAATATCTCTTCCCAACCTCTGCTGCTAATAGCCTTGGACAACTGGAAACATTGCAGATACAGAGCTGCTCGGGATTAGAAGAAATAATCCAGACAACGGATGTGTCAAACATAAGTCTTCAAAGTCTAAGGGAAGTGCATGTAGTAGAATGCAATAGCCTCCGAAGTCTGAAGTTTGTTGAACTAGACAGTTGCAATAATATGAAATATCTCTTCCCAACCTCTGTTGCTAATAGCCTTGGGCAACTGGAAACATTGAGGATAAATAGCTGCTCGAGATTAGAAGAAATAATCCAAGCAACAGATGTGTCAAACATAAGTCTTCAAAGTCTAAGGGAAGTGCATGTAGTAGACTGCAACAAGTTGACATCTCTTTCTACATTGTCCCATGGTCAAAGCTTGGAAAATTTGAGAAACCTCGAGATTCGAGATTGCTGCAGATTGGAATATACGTTTCCATTCTCAATGATCGAAGGTCTTCCACAATTGAATGAGGTTTGTTTGGATAATTTACCACAATGCAAAGGGAGGGATGGAAATGATATCGTGCTCACACTGTCATCTTTGCAAATGTTGGGAGTGTTTAGTTGTCCCCAGTTGACACCTTGTATCATTTTGGCTGAGATACAAGTAAGGTTTCTTATTTTTTTATATTAACTTCTATATTTTTGACTGAATTGCTTTTTTTTTTTTTTTTTGTTCTTGATGAATTATTTTTAAAAGATTGACTTATTTTTATCACTTTGTTTAAACTAATCTAA